>BMAW01036639.1:0-18305 GCA_019974015.1 Nephila pilipes
CCGAAATGTGCATGAAAATTGTTCAGAGTACGATTCAGGCTCCGTAACATTAGATGAACACTGTCGTAATGTGTTCACATTTTGTAACCAGTTTTACTCTTCGAACGTAAAAATTCATTAGTTAAAACTTTTCAGATTTATTTACAGAATTTAAAAGCGGAATGTTTGGAGAAAAAAAATGAAGTATTTTAATTTTCTTCCTTTTGAACACTAAATGGTAGTTGAAAAATGTTTTAAAGCTTCAATTTTGCTTATAAAAATTATAAAAACCAATGATTTTTGCCATTTTGCATTCCAAAAATTCAAATTTATAAATTGACATCACAAATATCTTCCGTCGTTGAAGAGAAACATCGAACGAGGTTATCTAAAAGTTCATTTAATAATTTTAGATGTAATGAAAACCATTAAAAATAAGAACAGACAATATATGATTTACATAAACTGCTGTTTGTAGAAAATGCAACACCATGAAGGAATCATCAGAATCAAATGAAATTCGCAGCAAATGTCAATTATAGGATATTATGCAAATTAATAAAGTTTCAGAGTCATCGCGCGTGCGCGGCGCGCGCAGCGCCCTCTGAATTGATGCTGAAAGCGTATAAATAAAGTGCTGTAGCGGGACGTTGAAAAAAGTCTATGATTATTTGTTAGTGGCAAACGTTTAGTGAGACCTGAGTATGCCTCCACGACGGAAGAATAAGAAATTCAAGCAACTTACGGAGTTTGAACGAGGGAGGATAATCGGCCTTCGAGAAGGAGGATTTTCCTATCGCGCAATAGCAGCTCGTATGCAGCGGAACAGTTCCACAGTGATGCGAGTTTGGAAGCAGTGGACCGACGAGCACCGAACAACTCGAAAAACAGGCACTGGACGACAGAAGGTGACGTCAGAGCGCGATGATCGACACCTGCTCCGCATGGCGGTGAATGATCGCACAGCTTCCTCCAGGCAGCTGGCAGCACGTTGGTCTACTGCTACAGGTGTACAATTGTCGGCTTCGTCAATTCGTCGTCGTCTGCTGCGCCGTGGATTGCGTGCAAGGGTGCCTTTATACAGGATTCCCCTCACGGCGAATCATCGACGGCTGCGTCGGCAGTGGGCTCTTGAGCACAGAGACAGGCGAGCTGATTGGCACCAAGTTGTCTTTTCAGATGAATCACGCTTCAATTTGTGGACCCATGATGGCCGTGTTCGTGTTAGACGTTATGCCGGTCAACGCTGCCTTCCTGAGTGTATTATTGAACGACATAGTGGTCGAACACCCGGAGTTATGGTCTGGGGTGCGATTTCGTATCATGGACGATCCAATTTGATACGAATTGAGGGTAATCTCAATAGCAACAGGTACGTCCGTGAAGTGCTACAGCCCGAAGTCGTTCCTTTCCTTCAAGGCATCCCTGGAGCTATCTTTCAGCAGGATAATGCACGCCCACATGTTGCGCGGACTGTTCGAGACTTCTGTTCAGCACAACGCATGCAACTTCTTCCTTGGCCTGCTTATTCACCGGATATGTCGCCTATTGAGCACGTGTGGGATATGGTTGGTCGGCGTCTCGCTCGTGATCCGCGTCCTGCAGTTTCCAAAGACGAACTTTGGTTGCGCATACAAGCGATATGGAATTCTCTTCCTCAAGCAGATATTCAACATCTGTTTGACTCCATGCCACGTCGTATAGCAGCACTTATTGCAGCGCATGGTGGCTGCACCAAATACTGATTTCGGACGCTTAATTTGTTTCTTTTGTTTTGAAAATTTCATCATTTATTTGTATCAGTACAAGTCGTTTCAGCATTAAATTTCATTTGATTCTGATGATTCTTTCATGGTGTTGCATTTTCTACAATCAGCAGTATAGTACTTAAAAATCCTTTTTTTTGTGTTATGTTTAGAATTTAAATTATTTTAATCTCAACTTTGTGTTACATGTGTTACATTAATGTACTTCATTTGAAAAACAATAAAAAGAAGGGAAAATATTTCAAATTTCGCTACCTTTTTCTACCATAGCTATCTTAGATATTTTGATTTTTTTCTCTCAGAGATCTACTGTTGATATTGAACTTCTATGAAGTCCATTTGTTTGGTTTGGCTTAATTAACACCGCGCAAGAAGCAACACGAGGGCTATTGGATGTACCTCGTAATTTTGAGCTTCGGTCAAGTGACGAGGATGACACTTGAGCTGGCACCTCCCTCTCCAAACTTCCACACCACGCCATTGGGAAGACTTTGGGCCCCATAGGTTTAGCATGCATCAGCCCCAGATACTCGGCAAGTCTTCAGTAGCATCAAGGCTCAAACCCATTACTCGTCGAAAACTGCCTGCCGCGAGTCTGCAACAATGACCACTGGGCTACCGCTGCCACTCTTTAAATGCAGTATTTATCATTACATCACAAATTATAATGTGAAAATGCTATTTCGAAGAAAACGTGAAACGCTCATTTTAAAAAAAAGGATAATGGAATTGTTTTTTCCAGAGTTAAGCATGTATTTACTTTGAAATATAGGATTTTGATTGGTATGTTTGTATTCGATCTCTTGCTGCAGTTTTGTATTTTTGAGACATTCTTGGTATCAATTGATTACGGTATTCGATATTCTCCCAAGATCCAGTGTAAATTCTAATGGACATTTGTATTTTGCATGTAAAATAAATCATTACCGTTTTAAGTCCTAAAAGCCCACAGTCCATTATACTGGACCGTCGGGTGCTGCTATCTATACAACCAAACTTTTAAAGAAACCGGTAGGACGTTTGTTGAGTTATCGTTTGAAAATGACTACCAACAGAAGAAAGACGATTAAAGGTAAGTACACTCTTTTAATTTATTTTTTTCGTATATCACTAGAGTATTTGGTCACTAAAGCAACTGATATTTAATTTTAAATATTGAAATAATAAAATTAAGTCATTTTTTTTTTCAGTATTTGTATGAGATATTTTGAAACAATATCTACGTTTTCATCTATGTCCATTCTATTGGACATTGGGTCTTCGTCAGTTGATTATTCTCTTACAAGTTTTTATCATATAGTAATAATAAGTTTCGTTCTTTGAACAGAAAATCATAGAATGCTCAAAAAGTAATATTTGATGGTTAAGTTAGTAAATAAATTTTCCTGTGTTAACTAAAAACTTATACACTTCATTTTAGAAGCATATTCTTTTATAAAATGTATTGAGATTGGGTACCAAATTGTCCAAATTAAGTACAGAATTTTCGTATTCGATTTCAGTAATTCAAGTACATTCTATATTAAGTATACTTGTTATATAATTTTGTTAAAATAAAAAATTTTGAATTAATTGTACACTTTTAGAAATAAATTTTCTCTAAGAATTAATTATAAGAATTTCCAAGTGTGGATGGGAACAAAATATATCCCAAAACTTTTGTTTTAATTTTTAATTGAAAAATGAATAAGAAAGGAAAATTTAAATTTTAAATACAAAAATTATATTCCAATAATTTAAAAATAATTTGTGTTTTTCAACATAGTCTTGCAACTTTTTGTTTTATTCCTATTAGAGTTATTCGAAAATCGATATTATTTAGATGTAGAAAAAGGTGCAGAAAAATTTTGGAAGTAATAATGAATGGTAAAGTGTCAGACATTGCAATTAGTGCTGAAGATGAAGAAAAAGATAACGGCAAAGAGCATGAAATTTTACCATCTCATGAAATATTAGATCAATGTAGTTCAAGTGAGAATAACAAGCCTTTTAACAGTCAAAAGTGACAAAAATGGAAAGAAGTTAGTCTGATATGTCAGGGCGTCAGGATGACGAATTATGCATCGTAAAATGGTACGATAAAGAAGTTGTATTGCTATGTCCATCCAAACTTGGAGTAGAACCATAAGCGGATTGTAAACGTTTGTCAAAAAAGGAGAAAAATACCAGTCAAGTGCCAAGATCGGCAGTGGCAAAAGAATATAATATCATCATGGAAGGAATTGATCTGATTGATATGATTACACAATTATTATAGAATTAAAACACACACAAAGAAATGGATGGTCGAAACAATTCTTCATTTCTCTTATTTCAGTGTTGAAAATGCTTGGATTTCAATGAGAGAAAATCAAATGTGGGTGGTAAGTGCATGTAACTATCAGATTTTAAAATTATAATTGTGGAACAGCTTCTGATGTCCTCTGATTTGATTGATTCTAGTGATGAAGAGACAGACTCACGTAAGCACAAAATACTTGACTTGAATATGGAGTCCCCTTCTCATAGTAAAAAAAAATCAAATATCTTCCAAAAACAGACATTAAAAATTATGTAATGAAGGTTGAACAAAAAGAACTAAAATAATGCTTATGAAATGTAGTGTGTGTTTTTGTTTAACAGTGCAAAATAATTGTTTTATATAAATATCCAAGAGTTTTAAATTTAGTATGTGGGTGTACTAAGATTACCGAAAATTGTCACATTTTTCATTGTTAAGCTCTTAAATAAAGCTGAATCTTTCATTTATATTAATTAAAATAAGTATTTATGTCGGGTTTTTTTTTTTTTTTTTTTTTTAATTAGTAAAATGTGTTTTTACAAGACGAAAACCCAATGCCTATTGCAAAATATAGATATTATATTATCTATCAAAATATATATATATATATTTATAAAAATATAGATATTAATTTTTATATCTATAGATTATATTAAAAAATATAGATATTTTTATTTTCTTCAAAAATGACTATATGTAGTCATTTTTGACTATATGTAGTGTTTGTAGTCTTGTTAAGAAGGCTAATCTCAAATTTGATAAAAATCGGTGGGAAAATATTAGCTTGGGTCTCAAAAGGATATATTAACACAAGCACAAAATGTAATTTTAAATCGTTAAGCGATTATAAGAATATCATGAAATATATCAAGTTTTTGAAAATAATTCAAGAATTGCAAAAAATAAATTTAATTATCAGAACTTTTCGCGATTGTTATAGATTTATTTTTCTTTCTTCTCTCGATCCTTATTCTTAAGAGTTAGTTTTAACTTACATGCCCTACATATAGGATTTGTTTTCTTTACTCTTTTCGACAAGTACCTATCCTCCGGGAATAAATCAGGTTCCCATGATTAAAGAATTTAATTTTTATATGAAAGCTCCTACCAGCCAATCATATCTGTTCTACAGGTTTATCCCTCGGGGAAATTACAAAGGGAAGAATGAAATGTTTTTATCCCTATCGGCCGACTAACTTTGTTAACAGAACGGAGCGCTTAATCTTAGGCTTCTGTTTGTTTGGAACTTTTCCAGTGCTCGAGACATTCATCAATTTCTCGAAAAGAATCATTGACCGAAGAGTCTAGACTTATTGAACGATTAGAAATCCTTTCAAGGAGACCTTATTGCGGAGGAATTTCCAATGCGCGCGGGCGTTGACCTTGCATTAGTTAAGATAAAGAGGATATTGGAAGCTGATTTAGAAAATCAAAAAGAAGTCGTGGAGATTTCGGTCCTTCTAAGGAACTACCCATTTATTATATGTGAAAACGGTAATAAATTATTTCCACTTGTTTCTTAGATTTCTCCATGGTGATCTTTATAGTTGGTGAATATGGATTTTTTCAAATAAATTGGTGCAGGACAATGTGCTTAAATATATTCACAAGGCATATGATGGATGTTTCCAAATGTAAGTCGATATTTGTAAAAACCGAGAATGCTTGGTTTGTTCCCCAAAAAATTCTATCCAAATATCAAATCCCATATATAAGTTTGAATGTTTTTTTAAAAAAAATCCTGCTGGGTTTGAATATGTCACCAGGAGAGCGAAAATATTTCAAAGCAGGAAAAACGGGTGAAGTTTTTTCAACCAAATCACTGTAAACGAAAACTCCAGACACCAACGAAGAGATAGATACTACTCTGGTAACCTTATCTAAAGCTAGTACATTATTATCGTTCATTTGTTGTGGTATCAGTTGTGTGCATACGATGTGTGTTATCTATGTTCGTCTTTTTTCTGTGCTCTTAAAATTTTTTGGCTTAAAAATACGCAGAAGTAAAACATCTTATTGATAAATTTCAAATTACAAGCAGTTTGCTGAAAATTTTTACAGAACGGGGGGTTGCTCGTCATTTCTCGTTGAATGATAAACACCCGGTTTTTCGTTCGAGCCACGCGACTCGACAGACCAGTAATACAAACACTTTCGGAAATAAAACAATTCATTTTCATGAAAAGAGAATTATCATTTCATTTAGAAGTACTTTCCTCATAAGTTTAAGATGTGAAAACGTAGAGATGAAATTGTGCTATATTCAGTGATTTATTGCATTCGCTCGGATATCTACGTTTATTGCGAGTTAGAGAATTCCACTGCTAGACCTATTGAGTAGTAGGACTAAGTTAAGGTAAATCTGTTGAGGCTCCAAGTTTGGAGAGGGGATCAACTCAGGCGTCACTTCGAAGAGTCTCTAAATGACAAGGTCCGTCACTAATAACCTTCATGTTGCTTCTAAGTGCAACACCTAAATACATCGTTCGATAGATGGCCGCGGTAGCCTAGTGGGTAAGGCATCAGGCTTATGGCTGAAGGTTTTGATCCAGTCGTAAGCTCGAGCCTTGATGCCACTAAAGACACGCTGTGCAACCAGGGCTAATGCACGTAAAATCTGCCGGTCCCCCAAAGTCCTACCATTGGCAAAATGTGGAAGTTAGGACAGGGGTGCCAGCTCAGATGTCGTCTTCATCACTTGACCGAGGTTCAAAATTAAGAGGTCCGTCGCCAATAGTCCTCGTGTAGTGCGACGTTAATAAAACCAAACCAAGCCAACAACCTGTGTTGTTCCTAGTGCGACGTTAATACTACCAAAAAAAGACAAAACAAAACAAAAAACATCGTTTGAAAACAAGTGAAGCCCTCTATCACTGAAATGTAATAAAATAACATTTGCAATATCACTCATAAACTTTATATTTGCTGTTTTCTCCTGATTTATATATCACTTCTGAAAAGTGGGATGAAAGCAATTTCATTTTATGTTTTTTTATTATATTAAACATTTATACAAGACACTTTAACTCTTACTATACTACTCAAATTACTTAAACACAATGCATTCATAAGTTTCCACAAAGCAAAAGACTTTTAATGTATTATAACATTTTAAGCCAATGTAAATTATTAATCTAACTAAACAATTAGAATTTTTAAGTTATCTCATATACATTTTCATATTGAGCTTGTGCTTTAGAAATATATAACTTACCAATCCTTCACGACAAAAAAAATCTTCAAAATCTGGAAATGATTTTAAGTAATTAATGTAATTCAAATTTCAATCAAAATGTGTCAAAGAGAAAAAAGAGAAAACATATAATAAATAGACTCAATTAAAGATCAATATTGATACCCTTCTAAGCATGGCATAATATGAACTTAACAGACAGACTTAAGAAGAGTAAATTAATGAATTTTTTTTCTATTTTGTCTACAAAAATTTACAGTTGGTCTGCATGGATCCCCTCTGTGACGATCTCTCAATGGATATAATATGATGCCTGTAGGGAATATGAAAAATAGGTCACATTTAAATATCTAACTGTGCTTGGAAAAATGTTACTCGATTAGCAACTACATCATTTTAAATTGTAGGAAACATTTTGAGTTAAAATTTATTTCTGTATTCCTCAGATTGAAAATAGTTTTATTCTAAATATTTTTTGTCCATAAATATCGCCGAATATTCACTGGATCATTTAGAAACAGAGAATGATCGAACGGTCTCTGTTATACAAATCAAAGTCATCATTACCCAAAGCGGAGTCAAAAGTCCTCTTATGCACAATCCGGACAATATCTCTTGCACAAACACAACACACAGATCGCATCTGAGTTTACCGAACAAACAGATTCTTCGAGGGGGAGGAGGGCTTGACACAAAGCCCGCGGGACGACAATAGGGCCACGACCAAACGAGACAAACATAGGGGACCCAAACCGTCCCACCCCCATATCTGGAAGGGGTGTCGAATTTTGCGAGAGGGGTGCACCGCATGACTCAGGAGAGGAGGGTGGTTCTGAATCAGAGCGATCCCAAAACCGGACACTTTCGGATGACACAATGACTCATAGAAGCAGACGATAAAGTAAAAAAAAATCGATTCTTTTGTTAAAAGTCGGGGGTCGACTTGGATAAGGGGGTGGTCATATTTAAAAGCCGAACGCCGGAAGGAAACGATTCATTTGGGTATAAGTTGAAAGTCGTTGTCAGGGGAGCTCTGGGACACCCCCTCGTCAACCCCTGGATCGCCAGAACAGATACTGATGGATTTTTTTTTTTTTGAAGAGTTTCTGCACCCTTTCGTTATCATGGTGTCCAATTAAGTAGTGCATTAGTCCGCGCCGTTGCCTTATCATCTCGCGATAATGCGTAATAGGAGAGAAAGGGGTGGAAAGTAATTTGAACGGTTACGGAATGGCAGAAACAAACTATTCCCTTCCTCCCCCATTCCTCTTCAAACAATGAGGGAATGTTTCATTCTTATGTTCTGTTGTTTCTTTAATGATTTCTGTTAAAAGATGGGTGTTGGGTAATGTATTCCTATTATATGAAAATGAAACAATAAAAAAAAATTATTCTATTGCCTTGGAGTAAATAATTAAAACAAAACCAATGTGAAAGAGCTCTAACACGTGCTTCTTTGCTTAGTTTTCCTGTTTAATTCAAATGATGTCAAACAACCGTTATAATATAGATGAAACGCTAAATCATTGTAAACAGTTACAATTGTAATATAAATCAACCTTTAACCTATCGGATCTCAAGAGTGATTTTAAAAAAAAAGAGCAGTACCATTATCTATAGAAAAAAACGTTTCTAAATTTTTCGTTATTTTTACGGAAGTTAATAGACTTACAAATTCAATAGATTACTTGGTCTATTAACTTTCAGTGAAATTCTTCTCGTCAGTAATATTTATAACGAAGTTAATTGGACCAGTGTGTTTGTGTGTTTCATTCTATTTAAGATTACGTTATATTTTATTGTTAGTCTTTCAACTTCACTGTAAAGACCATGAAAAGATAAAATTTGATTACGGCTTGTCTGAGTGTGCCTGATTTAAAATATGTTCAGAAACAAATAATAAATTCTATTTACATAAGGAAAGATGACAAAAATTTATTTAAAGTTCCTTAACGAACTAAGAAGGATTGAACAAAGAGAGAAGGCAATATAGATATTCTGAAATTAAAAAGATATTTAGCTTCCTTTTACTTAACCTTAAACTCAGATGAAAAAAAATTGTAACTTCTTTTTCGGATAATAAAATTATAACTCCCGCTAGATATAATTGGTTCATCTTCCACTAAGAAGCTTGATTAATTAATCAAGGAAATTCACAATCAAAAGAAAGGAGATCCGAATTCCATTATAATGTTAACCAATTTATTATTCACTTTGCTTAATATTGAAGTTCGATAGTTAATATTGCTTTTTCTACAAATGAACTCCCTAAACGTGTTTTAATTAACGTTTACGATATCAGTTCAAATCAATTCTTACCAATTCAATCGGGTTCGAGTGAGTAAATTAACCAGAATTGAGGGTTTGGTCCTTAATCTATTTTCCGATATCTTCTAATCTTCCTCTGATCGCGTCTAAAAAGAACAATGGGATTCAACATCTCACTCATTCTCGCTCTCACAAGCACTATCACCAGTTAACTAACTTTCAACTCTCTAACTCCTAAATTTTCATTCCATTGCTGCTGATACATGTGATTCATCTAATCTGTTCATTACACTTCCCAATTTCAATCTAATCAGCATAAGTCACGTTTCATTTTATTGGAAGAGATTTCGTTTTGAATATTTCGAGTAGAAAAATGAAGGGAAAATCAAAATGTAGATCGACGTCTCAAAATCACCTAAAATTACTTTTTTTCATGAGATTGTTAAATGTATAACCGTTTATCGCAGATTATGATCGGCTCTTCTTACATACACTGCTGAAATATGGACAGTGATCGAGAAAGATAAAACGACTCTTGCTATATTTGAAAGTAGATTCTTAATAAGCATATTCGGTAGAATTAATTATGATAGTTATTGAAGAAGAAAAAGCAATTCAGAAATTCACAAACTATTTAACAAGAGTCAGACACTATTAAATGTATTGTATATCGAAGATTAAATGGGCAGGACAAGTAATAAGATTAGATAACAACCGACCCACTATTGAGAATTCGGCGGCCGGTGGTTTTCCGACCCCGAGGAAGGGGAGAGAGTTGTTTTGTGACCTTGAGTGCTGCAGCGTTGTTTCGAACCCTAGACCAGTGGGTCCGAAATTGATGGTCCTACCAACCAGGCTGAAAAGACATCTTATCTGGCAGGTTGAGTAAGGCCTTTTTAACTTCTAACGTTGTTGTAGAAGAGAGTCGCCGGAAGATCTTGGCTAAGCCATTCGGAACCCAAAAAGACAGAGACCAAAATATAAGTGGATTGACTGCCTGGAAAAAGACTTAAGAAATAAGGAGACAAACTAGAAAACCTTAGCCAAGAACAGTTGGATATGAAATGGAATTCTAAGGAAAACCAGCGCCCATCCGCGAAGGAGAAACACCAGCGAAGAAGAAAATATAAAACCGCAAAATAAAAATATCTTATGCAAACTAAATTATCTGCATTATTTTATCGAAAAATACTTAACCTGTAACTTCAGACTAAACCCCTTCCCCCCCAGCTTTAAAAAAAAATTATATTCAGATTATTATAAGTAGATGACTTTGATGGAGAAGAATGTTTTTTTAATTTAAATAAGAGACTAAAATGAAACCAAAACTATAAAACAAAGACAATTCGAGTTAGTTACATAAAATAAACCAAATGAAATCTTTTTTGAAAATGTGTTTCTTGTATATAGTAGTCTCCACAAAGGATTCCTCTGATAATTAGTAAATTAAGCATTACTTTTATATTGTCCCGCACATTTGATTTTTTTTAAAATAAAAAATATTCTTGCTTGCAGGAGTATTCTGTGAACAGGAACACAAGCAGTCGGAATAATCAATTACAATCATAGAGACAACCCATTTGCGTGTTCTTAATAACTAATATTTTACACTTTGAAGTGGTTGGTTAATTATTTTCCTAAGTTGTGCCGTCGGAAACCTAAATTTTTTTTATTTCGTTTTCATTGAAAATATTTTATTTCACATTAATGTATGATTAATTCAAATTATAAAATGTACAATTTATTGAGATATTTATTAGGTAATAACGATCACTTTTCGAACTAACATTTTGAAAACTGGGGCAGTTTTTTCTTACATTGATTGATTCATTCCGAATGATTTTTTGTTATGTTTTAAAGTTTCTATTTCCTTGTTTATTTCCATTGTTCGTTTTATTCATTTACCTTATTTGTGTGAGTTTATGGCCGAGGTACATTACGAACTCGAAGCGAACTTCAGCCTTTTTCTCCTCAGCATATGTGCAGCATTTAGGCCTGACGTGGAGCGAAATTCGGCATAAATTATCTTGCTGCCAAAAAAAATAGTGCTAATCTGGCTATATATTGCATCAGTACCGAATATGTTACTGCTAAAGTGCAGGAATCATATAATGTACCCCTTACATAGATAAATTAACATGATGGATCTGTTACAAATTTTAAAAAAGGCTTAAACTTCTCTCATTACCTAACTTATCGAAAACTATGGCAAGTGGGCCGAATCCGGTCCGCTGTCTGTTTTTAATCCATTCGTGAGTTGTTATTGTTTTTACGTGAAGGAATTACAAGAAAAATTACTTTTAAAACTGTGTTTTCGGATATCTATGCAAATGCAAAAGGACATTTCCATATTTCAAAATCCATTTGGCTGGGTATTAGAAGAGCTTCCTGTCAGATCTTCAATCAGAAGTGATTGATCTGAGAAACGAAGAAATGCTTCAAAAAATAATGTTTAAAGATATGAATTTAACTCACAAAATTCTATAAATATCTATCGGAAGATAAATATGGTCGATTATAATCATATGCTAGGGAATTTATATCTCTGCTTTACGAATGTGAAAGGATATTTTTGAAAATGAATTGTGTAAAATGGTAATACAGATCATTCTTAACAGATAACTATTTGCAAAGAGCTTTACTGATAAAAAGTACTAATTTCGAACATCAGTAGCGGCCGCGGTAACCAAGTGGTCATAATCGTGGACACGGGACTGGCGGGTTTCACCGAGTCGTGAGTTCAAGCCTTAGTACCATGGAAAACTTACTGTGTAGCCAGGCCTGATGCACGTTAAATCTTTCAAGGTTCTACGTCCTCCCGTTGGAGTAGCGTGGAAGTTAGTAGAGAGAGGTGCCAGCTCAGGTGTCGTCCTCGTCACTTGACCGATGCTCAAAATTACGAGGTCTGTCACCAGTAACCCTCGTGTTGCTTCTAGTGCAACATTCGTATATCGATATTCGTATTCGATATTCGATATGTCGTATGTCGATATTCGTTAGTCATTTATCAACTCATTCGTGTGCTTCAAAGTCGTGCCAAAGGTATATTAAGGTTGGAGTGACTTATTTACTCATAAATAATTAAATCTTCATTTATTAATTTATTGCAATTTTAGATGAAATGACCAGCCAAATACCAGAAGAGGTACATATCCGGCATTGTATGCTTTTTGAGTTTCACAAAGATAGTAACGTAACGGTTGCTTAAAAAACATTTGCGATGTTTATCCAAACGCATTAGACTTTCGTAAATGCCAAAGGTGGTTTTCTATGTTCTAGTCTGGTAATTTCGATCGCACCGACTGGTACCGATGGAGAAGATCAACAACTTTAGACAATGACATGATAAGGGCATACATTGATGCAAATTCGTATCAAATAATATTGGAACATTTAATATTCTTAACCAAACATGGTCGATAATCCAAGAACATTTGCAGCAGATTGGTAAATTAAGCTGAGAAAGTGTTTGGGTCCCGCATAATCTGTCTAAAGAAAACAAAGTGTACATGGAATTTACCACACAGAATCAACACATGGAATTTATTGCTTCAGTGGCACGATACAGAAGGGTTTTTGATCGCTTGATCACTGGAGTTGAAAAATAGGTCCTCTATGATAATACAAAAAGCAAGACAGTGGCTCTCTTCGAAAGAATAGTCTAGATGTACAGCTAAGCCAAGTTTACACCACAAAAAGGCAATTTTATGAGTTTGGTAAATTATTCGCGAGATCATTCATTTTGAAACTTGGATAAACTGAGAATACAGACCTTTACTGTGAACAATTGGATCGAGTAAATCAGTCTTTAATTGAAAAGGGCCCAGCGATCATCAACAGAAAAGGTATCATTCTGAAACACGATAATGCAAGACCGCACTGCTCAAGATGAACCCTGGAAAAAATTGGTGAATTGGTATGAGAGGTATTGCCTCACCTACCATACTCGCCGATATTGTGCCATCGGATTTCCATTTATTCCGATCGCCACAACATTTTCCAAGTGAAAAAAAAATTTCGAAATTCGGTTGATGTCCAAAATACAATCTCCAGATATTTTGCTCAAAAACCAATTGATTTTTATCTATCCGGCATTGAAAATTTGTACACTAGATGGCAAAAGATTGTTGATAACGAGGGTGATTACATAAATGATTAAAAATAAATATATATATATATATATATATATATATATATATATATATATATATATATATATATATACTTCCGGTCCTCCTAATATTATCGAAAAAAATTACATTCAGTTTAATACAAAATTTAACCAGTTCTATAGCGGTAATGGTAGCCGAGTATCTTGATCGCGTGCTGATGAATGACATTGCTCCAGTCGAGTCGAGAGTTGTTGATGCCGTCTTGCAGAAGGGTTAAGGCACGTTAAATCTGTTGCAGCTTAAAGCCCTTACGTTGGCGTAAGATGTATGTTTGGAGAACGGGGTTCTGGCTTTAATGCCGTCTTCATCACTTAATAGATGCTCAAAATTATGAAGTTCTTCTCTAGTAGCCTTCTGGATGCTTCTCAGTACGAAGTTAATAAATTATCAGTAAATCAATCTGTTCATATTACGATTGTTAATAAATGGAAATGCTTTACTCTTTTGCGAGCGCATGTGTGTATTGGCATAACACATCAATCAATAACTCCCGAATCTAACATTGAAAACAACATTTTTTTTGCAAAATTTTTTTTTATTCATCAACATAACACCTTTTGTTAATCACCTTTTAGTTTGATACAATCGTTCCAATGCTTTTCCAAATCTTTTTTTTTTTTTTTTTCCCGCAAGAAATCTTTTTTGTTGCGAGTAAATAGCGATAAACAGCTTTCTGAATCATCGACTCGTTGTTGTTTTTGTTCCATCGAAAGCAATCGCGGCACCCACTTGGAAAAAACCTTTTTCACTTCACTTCAAAAAACCTTTTTCAGTAAATACACTTCCATATGATATCTGTGTCATCTCAGCAATCTCACGGAGCTTCACTTTACGATCTTTCATTATAATTTTTGTCACTTCACTCACATTTTCCGGTGTAACGGCTTCCACAGGTCTACCCGAACGTTCCGCGTCATTTGTGTCGGTACGACCACGTTTAAACTCGGCAAACCACCGACAAATCGTTGCTTTTGATGGACAAGAGTCCGGGTAACATTTTTCAATCCATTGTTTCGCTTGCACGGTGTTTTTACCCATTAAAAAACAATGTTTTATCAGAACACGAAACTCGGTTTTTTCCATTTTTTAAACAAACTGCCAAACGACTTTACTCCAACCTCGATAACTCAGCTGTTTCTGGTCCGATCGACTTAAAATTTTGACACGTTTCAAGCAAAGGTTAGTACTTCAGTTTGCTGGTTTACTACGAGCGCCATCTCTGGGTTAGTCTCGGGAGTAATTGATTGATGTGTTATGTATATAAAAATATTATTTAAAAATATCACTACCTAACAAAAGAAAATTCCCCTTAGTAAATATCCCCTGAGTAGAATTCCTTTGTAAATATCCCCGATTTCGAAAAATAAAATTGCGTTAAGCAATTCAATAAAACGCGCATCTTCTAAGCAGTGATTGTGTTTGTTAATTAACGTCGCATTGAGAAGCAACATGAGGGCTATTGAAAACGGACCTCGAAATTGAAAAAAACCTCGGTCAATTAACATAGAAAGCATTTGAGCCAGTATCTCCCTCTCCAAACTTCCACACCACTCCACCGAACTCCCTACCTTTTAAACAAAAAAGGTTGGGAAAGGATTGTTGCATCTGTGCTCTAGAAAACACGGGACAACAGTGAAAACAAAGGGTAAGGTTGAAAAATATCACCAAAGATTAACTTGAAAAAAAAATTTCGATGGCAATAAACACGTTTATGGCTTTCAAATTTATATAATAAATTTCTTATTTTTCCGAATCCATATTGTGTGAGTTTATGGTTCATTAAATTCTGAAACTATTTTAGTTAAAAAAAAAAAAAAAAAGAAGCTTACAGACTTCAAATTTAAGTGTATGCTATTACCACATGCAAACATGCAGTCAATTTAATGTTTCTTAGACTATTATATATTACAAAAATTATCCTGTAAGAAAAATTCTTATTTAATTATTTTATCAAACTTTAAATTTTCTTTGTTTCTCAGACTCGATGTGTTCAAAAAAGTAGGACAACACTTTCAACACAGTAATCTACTTAGAAAAATCGTTACTTTCTCTAAATTGCATTTTCTGTAAATATCGATTCCTGTATAATGACGATATGAAAGTAATCGATATCTGTGGAAGCCATCAGAGAGTGTATTAGTAGCATCCTATATAAAAAAAATACTATGACTGGAATATTATGATTCTTTTTTTACAATCCATCTACATTAGATAACAACGCAATTATAACTATAAAAGGGGGTTTTAATATATAAAAAATGAGTTTTAAGTGAGATAATAGAGAAAACAGAATTTGTGTCTGATGTTATCTATTCAGAAAATACGTTTGAAAAATAGTCACCATAAAAACGTAATTTCCTTATCCTGCTCCCCTCCCCCTCGTTTTCTTTTTAGTATAAATCTGCTGCTGAAGCTCAGTAGATACGATCTACACATTGAAGCTGGGAGATTATGGTGCCAATATTGTTTTGGGTATATTAAGGATTTATTCCTGTTAAATTCAATTTGACTCGAAAGTTCTCACGTTATGTTGTGCAGAAATTGTGAGATTCTAGTATTCGGGTATCCTCCTCGTCTCTTGATGAAATTAAAGTTTTTAAGTAATATCAGTCATGTATAGTTGTAATATTGAATTGATTCAAACCCAACCAACACTTTTGTATTATTATATATCTATTGAAAAGCAAAAAATAAAAGTATAAACTGTGGTGGACTTAAATATCTCTTGAAAACATACCACTATGCGATTTTGTTCTCATATTTATTTATTTCTATCTTGTTTACAAACGATGGTAACGCAAATCAACAAGTATGATTATAACAAATATTGAAAATATGATATACATTTTTATACGCAAAATAAGATTTTCAAGAAATGAAGGTAACATTGAAGAACTTAAATAGAATCGTCTGGAACTAAAGTTTCATAACGCCGGTTATTGGTGATCAACCTCGTAATTTTGAAGTAATGATAATGACGCTTGAGCTTCTACTTATCTTATTCAACTTCCCCGCCACGGCACCAAGATTCTGCATCCGATTGAATTTTATATATAGAATTCCAAATTATTCCACGAACGAATTTCTTAGTGGAACCAAAGTCCACACAAACCATGAGCATGAAATATAGTCTTTAATCTAATACATATGGAACCATGGCCATGACAAACTAGCGATTTAGCCGGATAATTGATCATCAATATAATTTTAATGCGGTTACCAGAGATAAATCTATTTAGATAAAAATGTAAGCGATTGGCACTTGATTGTATTGTTTTTTTCCCCTCTTATTCGAAATCTGTGTAGACGATATACTACGACACAAAGCATTTTGCATCATTCTAGCAACTACAAAATTACATTCAAACATTGAACAGTAATTTAAATGAATATTCTTGCATAGATGAAAAACATAACACAAAAAAATTAATATATGATACAAATGATAGTTCAAACAATATGTGACGAGATCCTCTAGTCATATGCTTTGCACCTGAAGAACATCAACTGTGCTGCAAGAACATTTTACTCTACAGTTCAGTGTAATACATTGTTGAAACATTTTGCAAACTTTTTCATGATCCACTAGAAAAAAAAAAGAACATTGCACTGAAATGAAAACAGACAATTAAGATAAGCACTGGGCGAAAAAGCGAGCAGCTCTGTGTCGTTACCTGGCAGATACGATAAACGAATTCCAGAATCCACAGGAAAAAATCTGACAGTGAACATTTCAATCAGTGCCGGATTGTAGAACTTGACGAACCATCTAATGTTGGATTAAAGAGATGGATTATTGCATTAACTTTAATTTCAACCCCCCAAGCCCAACCAGCTTTTTTTTTCTAGTAAAGCTATCCCAATCACAGCACATTTAATCACAAAGGTCATCTTTATTTAGATAACTATTTTTTTTTCTCTCTTTAAATGTATGGCTTAAACTGATTTTTTTAAGAAAAACTTTTAAAAAGTTGAATTTCTAGAAATTATGAATAAATATAATCAATAGAGAAAACTAAATTATGTTTAAAAAAAACTGCTTTATGCAAAGTTTTGCAAACAGATTTAGTTATCAAAAGTACTGACTTTTTTAAATACGAGTAATTATTAAAATATTCAGTTAAGCATTAGAATTAAAGCAAATGATATAATAATTAAATTATTCAATTAAATATTAGAATTGCAGCAAACAATGTTATTATTTAAATTGTTCAGTTAAAAATTAGAATTAAAGCAAACGATGTAATTATTAAATTATTGAGTTAAATATTAGAATTGAAGTAAATGATAAAATATTGAAACAGACAATATTATTCTTTGCAGGTATTAAAATTAAGGTAAACGATAAATTATTAAATTTAATATACTTTACGCTAAATATAATTATTGTTGTCGTAAAATAAAAACTAATCACACACATCTCACACTTTATTTTGAAAAAAAAAAAATAGTTGGGATGACTAATTTATGCATTATCTGAAACAATAGTCCCTGTGTTGGCTTACAAAATTAAACCTTCGTTTGATAGTTCTTCTAAGCAATCGTAGAAACTCAACGTGAATTTGGAATGAAACTTATCCTCATATCCTTTCCATATCGATTAAATCTAATAAATTCAATAGTACATATATGCGTTAATTATCATA
>BMAW01036639.1:20905-30237 GCA_019974015.1 Nephila pilipes
AAAAAAAAAAATATTATTTTTAGTTTTAAAATGTTTCCCCTTGCATATAATTAAATATAACAGAAGTTCGATTCTGTGAAATTCTTTTCTGAACTTGTTATTTCTTACAGCTAACTTGATACTAATTACTATAATGAATAACAACATAAATAACATTAACTATTTATAAAATTCAAAAAATACTATCAGTCGCAATAAACAAAATTCATTCAAAGTCAGGTTTTAAACAGTATTCCTTTTAAGACAAGTTCAAAAATACAAGAACCGTTGAGCACAAAAATCATTCAGAGCATTTCTCAAAAGAAACCTTTCAATCTACTAAAAAAGTTTTTTTACTGTATCTCTAAACAAGCTCATCTTATTTTAGAAGCTCCCATGGTGCCTTGATTTGAAAGCTGCTCTAAGTTTTTGTCTTAACAATTTCAGCAAAACGAAGTAGAAAAAAAAAATTCTTCTGCAGCTCTTGATATTTTTTCCTCTTTGCTCTTATGCTTTTACGAATAGAAGAAATGAAGAAGACTAGAAAAGCAAGCCAGAGTAGAAAAGAAAATCATCTGATAAAGCCCGGAAAAAACACAATAAAAAACACTTTTATTCAATTATGAAGAGAGAAAACGAACTACTAGAAGAAAAGATGGATGTCAATTGTGAAAGAGAAAGAACAAAAGTTAGAATCGCTCGGACTTACTCGGTTTATTCAATAAAAATTCCATCAAATTGCACAGAGAATAAAAAAAAATAGTTGGCTTCTAAAATAGAGTTTGGGAAAGCTAATTGATGTGTTTAATAATCCTTTTTTTTTAGTCTCTTTGTAGAAAAATAAACGCTTGAAATCTGGAAATCACAGCTTAAGAGCTTAATGAGTTTTTTTTCCTTTCGATGAAATTATGTCAATAAAAAGAGGTCACTTTTAAACAATGCTTTCGTGAAACCAAAGTGAATGAACCACGTTAGAAGATTCTATTGTAACTGAAGAATAGTATAAAAATTAAGAGATAGTTTTCGTTTTAATAATTATGGTCAAATTTTAATTCTTAGGGTAGCCCTGGACAGAGTAATTTCCTTATAAGGAAATTGTCCTAAGATAGAAAAAGATTCAAATTTATTGGTCATTTAGAGAGGTTCTCTTCAATGAAGGCAGGCGTGAAATTTTAAAATTAATGAAGTAAATTATATAAAGAACCAGGAAATTTAAACAAGAAAGAAATTCAAGTTATCTTCACTGAAACGTTGAATAAAATTAATTTAATATCTCTGTCGAATTAAGAATTCGAAATTCATATGAATAAATAGTGGTGACTGTCAAAAGGTGTAATACACTTCATAAAATACAGAAATAGCTTTCATAAAAATTGACTACTTTCGAATAGGGACTTTAAGATAACCTTAAAAAATGGAATCAATTGACAAAATATAAACTGATCTCCTCAATCTCTCATTCCAAGCTTATAACTGAACTAATTAATTCTAAGACTGTGAGAAATAAAACAGTTTCATTGACAGATAATCCGTATCTAAAATTAGAAAATAGATATAATAATCTGTACATTTTAAATTATCTGATACGCAGACGGATATTTTTACACCTACATTAGCGACCTTATTGATTTCCCAAAATCAAAAAAAAAAAAAAAAAAAAACTTTTATAAAACATCTTAAGGCTCCGTTAAGATTTAGATTTCTAGTAATGTATAAACCAGGTTATTTAATTCTCACTCTTTATTGATTGATCTGAATGCAATAAAGTGTCACCTAAAGGCAAAAATAATCTAATACTTTGTAGATTACTTTTTTCCTCAATTTTAAAGTATTTGAAATATTCTTAACCGGAAAACTCAAAACGAATATAAAAATAGAATAAAAATATTTTAAAATCTTAGGAAAAGTAATTCCACAGAAGCATAGATTATTTTTTGCTCTTTCATACTTTATTGCTTTAAAATCATCATATAAAAGATGAAAATTAGTCAATTTCATCTATAAATATAACTTTAGTAATAATTTCAATTTAACTTCTACCAATTTGATTTCTTCACAATGTTAATCCTATGGAATTTCAACTTTAATTCTCCTATATTTACTACTTGGTCTATTTGAATGCAATAAAGTGCAAAAAATAATGAATCTTTCTGTAGAATTACATTTTTCCTTCGATTTTTTAAAAGTATTTAAAAATATTTCTTAAAGATCGAAAAACTCGCAAACGAATCATTAAAATAGACGTAAAAATATTTTTTAAAAATCGGAGGAAAAAAGTAATTCCACAGAAGCATCCATTATTTTTTGCTCTTTCAGATACACTTTATTGTATTCAAATAGATCAAATAGTAAGAAATGCTGAAATTCTATTCCATAGGATTAACATTACGTCCACGAAATCAAAATGGAGGGTAGACGAGAGCCTTCAGCCAAAATATTATTTTAATCGCGCACACACAAATAATGTTGATAAGAATATAAATACAGTTTTGCTTAAAAACATCAAAATAATAATTTTAACCACAATCGAATCGAATTTTATCAAAATTGTATTGAATTTATGCATGAAAAAGATACTTACTGCAACAAAAATTTATGTATTTTAAAATAATGGTTAAAAAAGCATTTTTAGCAACATATTTTTTTCTGTGTCATATATTTGTGTTATTATTTGTGTTATTATATTATCATTATTATTTAATTCATTAAAAAAATTATTTTTAATGAATTAAATCAAAATTACTTATCTTTAATAAATTAAATCAAAATTACTTATCTTTAATAAATATGAGCTACGTTTCTTAAAGTTTTTATTATTTTAACAACCTTCTAGAATTTCTCTTCAAGCATGTAGCAGGCGCTTATGATCTGCTTATCTGACTCTTTATCGACTATGTTTTTAACTTTAATAACAAAGACTCCTTTGATACTTTGGAAAAGATTTTTTTTTAAAAGTTCTATGCAAAGTTTTGCAAAGAACAGATTTGGCCACCCAAGATGCGGTTTTTTTTATATAATTATAATTAAATTGCTCAAACACATACATAGGAATTAAAGTAAACGATTAAATATCAAGAAATGGACAATAGTAAACTTTTCCCATATTAAAATTAAAGGTAACGATAATTGATTAAATTGAATATATTTAAGCTAAATGTAATTAAAATTAAAGTAAATGATGAATTATTAAATTGAATAATATATCAACTACATGCAATTAATATTAAAACAAACGATAAATTATTAAGTTGAATTTATTTAAACTAAATGTAATTCAAATTGAAGCAAACGATAAAAAATTGAAAAGTGGTCTGGTACGCCCAAATGCCTCAACTGAAACAATAGCCCTTTGGGGGGCAAAAACTGTTAAACTTTTATCACATATTTTATCTAAGAAATTTAATAAAAATTATAACATTTCTTAATTCCTACAAGCACAATTATGTTGCATTTATTTGTGTTTGACTTCTAAGGTTGGTTGGTTTTATCAACGTCACATTAGAAGGAACACGAGGGCTCTTAATGATAGATCTCTTTTTAGTACAGATCAGTAATTTTGAGTCTAGGTCAAGTGATGAGGACGACCGGTACCCCCCTCTACTAACTTGCAAACCACGCCAACGAGAGACATCTGACCTCTAAGGAAGATGGAAAACAAAGATTTTTTTTGGTGTATCAAGAAAAAATGTTTTCTTCTCCCCGAATGTAAAAATTATTTCAAAAGAACGAAATAAGAAACAAAAATAGGTAAATATTATACATTAGTAAATACTTAACATTTTAAACATTCTTTAACAATTTAATTCATAACAATACGCATAATACTCTCTTTCTTTATCTCTCCAAATAAATATCATATGTTTCCCCTTCTAACACACATATAAAACCACGGCAAATGGAGGACTTGGAACTTCGGCTAGATTTAACGTGCATCAGTCCTGCTACTTGGAGGGTCTTGGAGATATCAGAGCTCTTACCTTCGACTCGAAGAAAACAACACCGGCCGCTAGTGCATGATCATAACCACGACCACTGGGCTACCGTGGCCCTCGTATTGCTTCTAAGTGAGATGTTGATAATCACTAAAAGAGCTTAATGTTATGGAATCAAATTTAGAAATCCTTTTTCGAGTGGAAAAGATCTAATATTACTAATAAGTTATTAATGATTATTATGTATAAACTCATATATTACTAGATGTGTGCGGAAAGTAAATTTGGTTTTGTGAAAAGAATGACCAAAAATCTTTTTTACAAGTCAGTTTTATTTTTATATGAAACCTCTATTCTTGTATTATTTCTCTTCAATGTTTCTATGGATTTTGAGGCATTTGCTGCAGAGAAAGACGAACTTACCTTAACATTCCAAAAAAGAAAGCTCTTGTTAGTGATGGCAGCCATATCTTTTAACCCTTTTTTGCGTTATTGTCGCTTTCACAGCGAACCGTCAAGCTTCATGCGCAAAAAAAAAAAAAAGAAAAAGTAATCATATGGTACTGGGTTTGAGATGTAGGGGGATCATCGAACTGTTGCCCTGCTGAATTCCTCAATTTGCCTTTGAGTGAAGGAGCAGAACAGAGTCAGTCATTGCCATGAAGCAAAACTATTCCTAGATTTAGCATTTCTCTCCTTTTGTTTGAATTTCACGCCAAGGTTCTATTAACGTTTCACAGCATCAAAAAATATTTGCTACTTCACTTCTAGGTGAGGTCGCTGTCAGCAATCATAGAAATAAAATCAACTAGCAAAGTCCCTTTCATATTCCCAAACATGGTGCACATTTTTTTGGGTTGAGTGAGTGAGTGAATGCAAAATTTACTGACGCAAGAGCCAGATGAGGCTATGCTGCACCAAACAAGATTTTAACTGCAGTCTAGACGTAAATATATTGAGAAAAAAAAGTTAAAAATTGGTTGACAAGAAGGAGGGTCGAAACTAGAGAAGGATCGCTAGGGTAACACGGGGGTACGTACCCCGTGTTTACTAATGACAGTAAACCCCATAGGAAAGAAAAAGATCTCGAGAATGTCTCGGGGTCATGATCCCCGTACTTACCCGAAGAAGGCAAGTCCCTGAGGTCCCCTGATATAATCTCCAGGGGATTTTTTAGGTTGAATCTGATGTTTTGAATTTTCGCATTTTGTAAGACCTTGAGGGTCTCCACTCCATCATTATTTGCAAATATATAATATATAGCCATTACTTCTTTATTCATTACCTAATTTTCACAATACTTGATATACTCGAAAGCTAAATGTCTTATCCGACTTTTGAAAGAGTTCCCATCCCTTTCCATGATCTTGCACGAACGCATGACTAGTCGAGAAAACCCATCGGAGAAGAATTTCGGTGGTTGTTGTCGATACCTGGATTTAATGGTATCTTTTCCCTGGTCGAAACGAAAACGATATCACTTAAAAGACCTCTTTCATCTTTGGGAGTAGGAGGAAGTCCCAAAGGGTAAGATCGAGGGCAACGAGGCCACGCTGCTTCAACCTCATCTCCATGATGAAAGTCGTCTTCTTTAATTCTCCCGCCAACGACATCCGGAAACAAAGAAAACAAAAGTATTGCAGAGAAGACACATATTCCTCATGAAGAATTTTGAAAATCGGGTATGGAATAAAAATAAAATGTTACGGCCGTGGAGGCATTGTTTGTCGATCAAACCTTGCATGATTATTTGCATCTGATGAAGTTTTTCAAATATGGATTCTATTCTTTGATACTGTGCTAAGTAAAATTCGAAGGAAAAAAGGGGGAAAGAAAAGATGGAATAGGAAGAAGAAAAAAAGAATATTTCACCATGTAAATGATGTTTCGCAAATACTTAATGCTTAAAATAACATCTTCGAACACATATTTAAACATAATTTATTATTTTTGTTTAAATTTTGCATTTTTTCCAAAGTGAAAGAAAGTAGCACCACTTTTCTATTTTAACTAGTTTTCATCATTTAAAAAATAGGCTTTTATCGCAGATTTCATTTTAAATTTCCCTCTTTGAAAAACTGGATTTCAACAGATTAAATATAGTCGTCGCTTTCGAATGATTGTACTGTGTTCTATCCACGTATCTTTCAGGCCATCGCACCAGTAACTTCAAAGAATTAACACCGTTTATAAATATTTTAAGGCGTTGCCCTTTGTAAATTAATAATTAATCTGTACCGAGTGTGCCAAACCGAATCGCCTCGTAAGCGACGCTGCTTAAAGCAGGATCAGAGGGACTTTTAAAGAGTCTTTTAGTGTTCGCGATTGTTCCTTTTCCATTAACAGCCTAACCCGCGTTTCTATGGTTACAAATTCCCGCATTTTCACCGTCTTCCAAAGAAGGTAAAAAGTCGTTTTCTCCATTAAATTCTGATTTTGTTTCGCTGCGTCCCATCATTTTTATTGCATTTTGTTTCCTTTAGAAGATTGCGATGTTACACGAAGAAAGAATATTCACACGCAGCGCAGGAAAGATTTTAAAGTTTCTAAAAAGCTTCCTCCCCCCCTCCCCGAATGGAATAAAAGGCTACGGAAGTAAATATCGGGTTAGAAATAGTAGTAGTACTGCCCGATAAGGGAAACCCGCCGGACCAGACATTTTGTCCTTTAAATAGGGGTGTCTCTTCTTCAGTTGGTACATACTAATAAAATGTAATTTAATTAGAACTTCAGGCTGTATCACGCTTTAAATAAATGATATGTAAATAAGAAACATAGTCACAGATATTTATTTGAATTTCAAGTTAGTGAAAAACAATGAAAATTCTTAGTTAAAAATTTTAATTGTTGCAGAAATGTATGAAAGGACAATAGAGTTTTGTACTTACAAAAATATATCGAAAATAACCCATTACAGTGGTTCGTTTAAAAATCTGTACATTTGTAACCGTTTTTTCCATGGGGGTATTAAAATGGTGGATGATATTAAGTATTTCATTGTCACCAACACTTATCATGAAACAGAGAAATAAAAAAATAATAATAATAATAAAAAAAGAAATATGTTTAAATATACATTTCGAAAGCCCTATTTTAAGGATAATAATATTTTATTGCACATACTTGTATAATGCCTTTATTTACTTCAAAAACATAAATTCAGGAGTTTTTTTTTTTTTTTTTTCGTGAATGAAACAGGGTGTATCACTAATAACAATAACTGCAGTAATCTTATATTTACGTCACGTGACCAATAACGCAATATTCGATCCCGTTTTCATTTCCCATATCCAATCATTGCTTACTCATACATTTGGGATTCTCATCTGAATATTTCAGTATTTTAAGTATTCATTAGTCTTTGGAAACTCAAGTCACCGTGAGACCTAAAAAAACCAATCTTATAAAATTCTTATTCTAAATCGAAGAGATTGTGTAGAGCAATGAAAATTATACAGAATTTACTTTCTAAAACCCACTTTTCAGAAAGTTGACATTCGGCGTATCTGGAATTACTTCAAGAAATAAAGATGTCTCGGAAAGGCAAAATAAATTGCTGTTTTGATAATGAGACATTTGATGTCTTGTATCAGTAATGCATATAATTCTTGCAACCGAGTCTCCTTGTTCATTACCTACATGGCTAGGTATACTACACATTTCGCAATTTGTTGGGCATGTAAAAGCTGACAAATGTAAATAAACCTTTCTTGTTACGTCTGAAGAAAACGCGGCCAGCTGTTTCCGTCGAGTCGTGGGTTCGATCCTTGAAGCCTCTAAAGACCCGCCGTGTTGCCGAGCTGATGCACCTTAAATATCTCGAGGCCCATAGTCCTCCCTTTGAAGTGGTGTGGAAGTTAGGAGAGAAAGTTACAAGCTCTAGTGTCATCCTCGTCATTTAACTGAGGTTCAAAATTACGAAAAATTGTCGTCAAAAGCCCTCGTATTGCTTCTATAGCGATGTTAATAAAACCAACCAAATCTCGTGACGTGCACCTCATTTAATAATTATTATTTATTATCTCTGTTTAACTTGTATAAATTTCTTACAATTGAAGAATCGGAACAGTAAATTTCGACTGTTTTTTATAGTTTTTAACTGTTTATATTATTCTCTGCGTTATTTTTAAATATTGGGATTACTAGCCTTTGTTGCTCCATATCCCATAAATATTATCAACCATTTTTAAATATTTTTCGTGTACCTTGTTTCGTACACTTAGATTACTCTAAATTTTCTCTAGCAAGCAGTATCTTACTCAAAGAGTTAGTATTGCATTGGCTCTTTTCGACAACAACGCCAGAAGTTAAAACGCTTTACTAACTAGTCCGAATGAGACGTCTTTTTCAGCCTGGTTGGTATGGGGGCAACAAAAAGTGACCGGTCAACTCCTTCTTCGGACCCACTGGACCAGGGTTCATGTTCCATTCTCAGGTTCATGTTCCTTTTTCTCAATATCTATAAAATTTAAGAATTCAATTTTTAATGGCATTTTTATTATGTTATATTATATACTTTAATATAGGGATTTAGTGAATTTTTGAGATTTATTTTACACCGCGAAATTGTGCCAAAACTGCTAATTTAAGTATGATTATGAATAAATAATTAATATATATATTTTTTTTTCATTTTACTTAGAAAGAAAATGGTGCGTTAAAGTATACAAAATGAACTATATTATAACTTCCATGAAAATTTTATAATCCTGTCTTTCACCGTTTCTGAGAAAAAGGTACATTATGTCGGTGAATTTAACATGGGGAAAACATAGCTTTCCCGTATGAAACAAATATAAAAAGTTTAAATGTACATTAAGATTGCGTGAAAATATGTTCTATATACATACATATTTATATGATTAGAAGGTTAACTTTGAATAATATCACAATGATTAAGCTTAACTAAACTATTAAATAAATGCAAAAATCACTATTAATAACTAGAGTTAATTTCATGACAAGGTGGGGATATAAATAACATATGTTTCTCCATTTTCTGATGGCCACAGCATTCCTATTCCTTCATTGAATGACAAAATGAGTTCCTCAGAAGATATTGCACAATTATTTTATTGTGGCTACTCTCAATTGGTCATGAGTGGATGAAAATATTTGTTCGCATAAGTTCAACTATGTTCACCTTGGATTCCTTAAAGTGCTGGAGAGACATTGCCTCGAAACACAACACACTACCTGAAGAGGCCCAAACGGTATCAGATGATCATAAGCATTTGCATACAATGTCAGCACGTTTCATCGTGAATTGCAAAATTCGCTCAACATCATGACTTGACTTCTTACTAAAGGCTCAAACTTTTGTTGATGACTTCACTTCCATTTGTCAAAGAAAATTAGTTTCTTCCTCAACCGTATGCCTAATATGTTTGTAAACTAAGGTCATCAGAACAATGCATGTGT
>BMAW01036644.1:0-13862 GCA_019974015.1 Nephila pilipes
GATCTTACGCTAAATATCGTGTCATACATCATTTTTGTAATTACTCTATCCAAGTTAAACCTAAAAATATCTAAATAATGTTTAGCGTCTTATACTCCTGTAATACCTTACTAAACTTTACAGGATCAACAGATTTTAGATGTGTTTAGAACATTTTTGGATATTAAATTAGAAAATGCTGTTCATATCTTTGGATATTTATGTAAAGAATTTCGTTTAGTAAAGGACTTATGGAACAAAACAAAAATGATCAATTTAAATAAAAAAAAAAAATCTGAAAAGTTACGCACTTTAAGATAATACTTTTACGTAAACACGGTAATTAATAACTTCTCAAATTAAATTATACTGTTGTATTGAAGGTATTCAAGTCCAAAATAGAAACAAAAATTAATAACACATTGTAAGTTCTCTTATGAAATAAAAGTAAATTTTTAAAAAAGACAAGTGGGAATAAAGTTATTACAAGAAACTTGAGTTTTTTAAGATAATAAATAGAAAAATTGATTCCTTCAGATATTACATAAATAAATTTGGGTATTTTACAAAAAGTTCTTCATGTCTGAATGAATTATTTACTAACTAAAAAAATGATTAAATTTTTCTAATAGTTTCTTCTATTCAAATTAGCAAGTAATTTTTTAATCAAACTCTTCAGTGGTCAGTCTAGAAATTAATTGCATTTCTGAAGATAAAATATTGTCATTCACTTCAAGTTTCTTTTTTCTTATATTAATGATTTGCGATAAAATTGTACATAGAAATTAAGAGCCATCACGCATTTAAAAGCTACCCCACTTAGATCAAATTCAATTATTTTCTAAGTCTTGTTCAGCAGTCATTAAAAATAATGGAAAAGTTGAAATTTGTTTCAAGTTGTGACTAGTGATATTACTGAAGATGCGACAAAAAGCTGCTGATTTGTTAGCTAATTTATTATGATAAAAAAAAATTTAAATTAACTGTAATTTAAAGAATCTTAAGAAATCAGAATTTTCTCTTAGCATATGTACCGTAAAGATAAATATTTAAATTATTGAGAAACACTATAATTTAAAATTAAATAATATTGTACAAGTAAACGTTACCGCTAAAAATAATAACGTTCAAATTTTAAATAAGGAAATTTAAATAATTTAAACGTATGAAAGAAAATATGCAAAATATATAGTTTTGGATGTAAAGAAAAACTAAAATGAATTAACATGAATAATTCATTTAGTATTTTAATGTTTTAAATTTAGTTAATAATAGGTGATAAAATGCTGGAATTTAAAGAACGTAAACATAGAGTAATTAAAGCAATACATAGAAAAAACTTGTTTACATGTTTCAACATCCTTACCTTAGAAATAATGCAAAGGATTTCACGTATAGCTAAAATTAAAATTTTGCGTATCCGTAATTTAACGTTAGAAGTGAAGCATTTTTCTTCTTATTATTTGTAATTTTGAATAAACAATTTTTATAAGATAGCCTATACGTTTAAAAACAAAATTACTATAGGAAACATTTGATAGCTACAATAAACACACATCAAAATTGTAAATAAAAACACACAAGAAATCCACCATAATCTTTGAAGTCATTCCATTAACTTAATAAGGAAAAGTTTTACTGTTTCTCACTTACTTTTAATGATTTTTTGCTTTCAACTTAATTAAGAATTCGCGTGAAATAACGAATAAACGAAAACTCCAACACAGCATAAAATCTGTTAAAGAAACAATTAATGTCGTAAGATCTTTTCAATGTATTCTCAAAGTCTAAAAGAAAAGAATAGAAATTTATCGACAGCAAAATAATTAGAAATTCGTTTTCAAACAAAACTGGATGTACATAAAAATATTCACCTTTCATCCACTTAATTAGAGAATCGTGTAAATATGTACTTTTTGTCGAGAACTGTTACATATAACAAATTTGTTTGAATACTTGTAATTAATATAGTTTTTCCAAAGATAATGTACTTCGTTGTTGATATTTTAAAAGCTTCTGGTGTTCTTTTATCCAAAGATTAAGATTTCCACGAGGAGTTTGTAGTTTTTTTTTCTGACATCCAATCTAAATAAAATTGTATTTTTCATTCATGTATTTTCATTTAAACTCATAATTTCTTTTATTTTTTTTCAAATTTTATTTTTCTACCGAAATCATAATGGAATTCAAACGTGGTTGGAAGTTCTTCCTATACCTTTTCAAAGTTATGGTATTCACTTTTTTAAAAATAATAATACACATTACTGAAACTCCATTTAAAACTAAGTTCTTTTGGCAATAATTTCCTTTAAGTTAAGTTTAAAAAAAGTAGGTAATTACAAAGGGAGAGTTTTTCTGCCAAGAATCGAATTTTCTTTTGAAACCGCTCCACATAATGGCTTCTAATTTCCTCTCTTTTGCATATTTGTGTAGGTAATTATTATTGGCTGCAGTGTTGCAAATTGCAGTCCATGTACTGATAGGACAAAAATATTGAATATTTGATTCAGTTTTTACACTTTTTTTTTTATAATAAGAATCCACTTATTGTTATTCTAAAGTCTTTACTTTTCAGATGACATTTGGTAGACTGAATAATAGGAACAGTTTGAATACTTTCAACGTAGTCGCAAGAAAAAGAAACACCTTTTTTGAGTTAATCTAAAACTGTATAAAAATGTTAAGCATAATTACAGAGTTATTGATGAAATGACGTGGTTTATAAGCATTTCCTTCAAGTAATTTATCATTAGTGATCTTTTAAACATTCAAGAATTCCTAAATTGAATTAAGAACATTATTTATACTGTGAGGACATCACTACATTGAATTTATTGCCATCAACATTAGAGAAAGAAAAACATTTAAGACAAATTCTTAGATTGAAAATGCTGGTAATGAGTTAACTTCCACTAAGACTTCCACTAACTGAATTATATCTACTATTGTTATAATAATACAGTACCTAGGTCAAGTAACAAGAACCGACCAGAACTATTAATTTAATCTATTAATTGCCAATAATAATTGGAAACTTTTGATGTCCGATTCAATTTAAAGTACAGAAGTTACCGATTCTCTACATGAAGGATTTTTAGAGTTGTTGGAACTTGAGCCTTACCAGGCATGAGCACCTGACCATAACAATTTTCCATACGTGGTTACTAATTAAATAATTTATTCAAAAACTCCATATCCACGCCTTTCATTTGAAAGTGAGATAATCGCACAGACTTCTAACTTCGAAGACTTTCTCCATTGAGAAGTAATGTGAATATATGTAATGATCCATCACAAAACTAATTTAATTTCCTAATTTTCCCATCCTGTAACGGTAAAATAAACAGCTCATTCCCACTTTCAAAGAATTCCTCGAAGAATTCCAAATCATTCTTTTATTTCTTAGATCATGCTCATAAATATGTTGAATCAACTCTCCCGAAGTCATAAATGTGTCTGAAAATATCCCAATTTGACTGACAGACTTAATCTGAAGAAATCCCTTCTATAAAATCAGTAGTAAAGCAAAATTTTCTTTATTTTGTAATTTGTTGGTTGTATCGAGGCATCGGAGCTGCGTCTCTTGACTTGTTTATTTCATAATATGAACACTTATTGCTTCTATATATATATCTCTCTCTCTCTATCACAAAAATGAATAAGAAACTATGAATTTGAAATTCACTTTTTTTACTTAGTCATTAGGCTTTAAAATCTTTTTAATCTTCAAATTCATTATATACATGTATTACAAATAAAAATTATTTTAAATATCTGATTTTTTCATAATATAATCAACGAAAAAAATATTTATTTACGTTTAATAATCGCAAGCGTACCCTTATTATAGGGAAATATTAAGAAAGGGAAGGCGTTATAAAATACGATTACTAATGCCTCACTTCCAATTACTCACATCAGTAGTTGGAAGCCATCGAATAAAATTTGATATTTAAACATAATGCAATATTGTGTACAGATAGAACATCATTACTCGTCCATTTATACAGAATATCCCACAAACTCTGAAGAATCTTTTTCAAGGTTATATTAAAAACAGAAGTATTTTTAAGAAACGTTTTACATTATACTGTTATTTTTAAGGTAAAAATATATAAAGTACCATTGCAGGAAAGTTTCCTTTAGAATAGGATACTGTTTGGCGTTGATACGAGAAATCTCATATATTTTATTGTACTTACAAGTTATTTTAATTAGTTTTTGCAATGCAATTCAACATGTTTTATATTGTTAATTTGGGTTTTAAGAAAGAAATTTTCTTTTGCTATAGATAATTATAGTTCCAGTTATATTTGTGTGGCATTTCCGCAATTTCTGTTCCTCTATTTTCGCATTTATAGAAAATTACAACTTTCTTAATAGAAATTTCATTGATTCCGTATAGTAACAGAAATGAAAGATATTAAACACCCGTAATAGTAATACTGAAAAATTATTTATGATACTTGTTTCATATAAATTAAGTTAAGATTAATTTTACATCATGGAAATGTCCTTATTAATTGCAGAAATAAAAAAATATTTTCATTTTAAATGAAGGATGCAATTCAATAGCTCATTAAACCACCCATTGATTCACGAACGTATTTCTATGAGATTAAATTTTTCGTAAATTCTATGCGTGAAAGATATTTTTCTTTTTTTTTTCTTCTTCTAAACATATTGTGTTTTATTAAATTTTCTGCAAAACATTTTAGATTATTTTTAAAATTTTATTAAAGGACACCTTTCATAGTATATAAACCACATTAAAGATTTACTTCAAAATATATTCTACTATAATATGTACTAAAAAACTAAAATTAAGGTTAAATTTTAGTTCTACATATTTATATATGTCCCTTTCAATAAAGCTTTAAGAGACTAATTCTTCAAAATTTACTTTTATATACAAAAATACCAAATACACAATACTCTTTATATTCCGGAATCATGAATTGACAATTATAAAGTATAAGACAAATTCAGAAGAAAAAAAGATTAAAAAAAAATGACAAGTCATATCATTAACTACCATTGTCTCTGTTCTAAGTAAATTAAGCGTTTCAAGTAAGCTGATTTTCTGAGCAATAACAGAGAAAAGAACTTTTGAAGGAGAGGAATCCTTTACTATAACCATGTTTTAATAAAAGGGAACATATCGAAAAAGCTTCAGACGGAATTAAGTCATTTTTTACGTATCTTCTTCGAATTCTAATTAAAAAGATAAAAGCAAGAGGGATAGAATTAATTATGCCTGTCCAAATGCTTATGTAAGTGAAGAGTAGATGCTAAGTATTTACTTTAGTGCAGTGATATAATACCTTATTAATGTGTCTTTATTGGCCACCAAAACCTGCAAAAAGGGAGACATGTGCTTCTATAGTTGCTATCAATGTATTTTAAGAATGTTATGCTCTATTATTTAATTTTAATAAATTGTAACTTTTAAAAAGAAAAAAGCTAGAAAATATGAGTTATTGAGAAAAATTATTATAGTAAATTTTATCTTTACAGAAACATCTAACGGTTATAAATTAAATAGCTTAACCTTTAAAATTATCTTTAATAAATAATGGTCAATAAAATCTATAACTTATGCAAACGTTAGATTCGATTTACCCTGATCAAAGATTTATCTGATTTACTTGAAGTGCCAACTTAATATTATAATTAAAAATAAACTCAAGCTTGTTAATTTGTGAAAAAAATAGTTTAATCATTACTTATGCAAGTTCCATTCCATACAATCAAACTGATATCTTGTAATAAAAAAAATCATAAAACTATTTTTAGTTTAAAATGATTTCCCATTTACTTAGAAATGATGTATTCCCACTTTTGTTCGAAAGCATTACTTTTAATAAACGTTTGTTCTTGATATTGATTTTGTTTAATGAAATATATATTTTTTTGTATCCCTTGTAATGTCTCAACTAATTAGCATTGTACAAAAATTCTAAATTAATCTAATTAAGCAATTTTATCAAATCCCTTACTCATTTATCTGAAACATTTTTTTCCCAGCGTAATGAAAGCTCAAGGAGACACTGTAAAAAAAAGTAGATAAAAAGAAACTTTTGAGATATATTGTTTTATCTTCAATATCGACACATCTGAAAACGGTTATGTCTTCTGATTATTTTACTAGAAAAATTAATTATTAAAGTTACCATTGTACGTATTTTTTCTTCTGTTCATAAAAATAGCTAAGTAAAAAATAAATTCTTGACCATAAAAAGAAAGTTCAGGCTTTCGAATGAATTTCTTCGTTAAGGTGTTTTTATAGCTCCAAAATTTCCTCTTTGAATTTTCTAGATAACATACTAATCTCACTCACGCGTTTCACCATAAAAACAACTAATTGTAGAGAACAGTAAATAAAATATATTCAAAAATAAATGAAAAATATACTCCAATTAAATTATCAGTTTTTAAGAAGCTATTCGATAATAACCGAGAAAAATGAAAAATCAAACCTACATCTATTGTGCAGGTTTTAGAAACAATGAAATTTCAAGTTTATATTAATGATGGAAATACGCTATTAATGTTTTCCCAATAAAAAGCAATACTGCAAAAAGAAAATTAACGTCATAAATTAAAAATTAATTCACTTTTAGAGTACTTAAGTTTATTCTGTTTTATCAGATATGTTTATAATGCTTGTGATACGAAAAAATCATAATTGTTTTAATATGAAGTACTGTAAAAATAGTGTAATGCATACACTAAAAGAGGAAAAATGTCAGACCATCTGTTGTTTAAAGATCAGTAAAAAGGTGATAATATCTTTTCTTTTACACATGGATAAGAAAACTGCGCTGTTTATTATGTATAAGAGAAGTAAACAGTTGGTAACACTTGCTGTTTTAATGTAATTAAAACATTCTTTCAAAATTGATCAGTATTACAATTAGTTTATCTTCACATTTAGATCACAAAATAATTACCTTTATAAATTTTTCTTGTCAATTTTAATCAATATAATTAAATTAGAGACATACATGTTTGCAATAGACGCGCTATACATAAGTTATAAATAGTTTGTTGATTATTCACACATGCTGTATTCAATATCTAAGTAAATTCTAATTTTAATTCTGATTTTTTTTAAATTTGTCTATCATATGTATAAATACAATATCATGACGTTAAAAAAAATAGAAATTATCTTTTTCCGTATTCATATATGCAAATTACTATTCCCGCAGGATATTTTAATAGCATGGACATTAAAATGTTTTAAATTATCATATTTACGAGAACTTTTCAATAGTTAATTAGAAATTCTACGCAATGATGTTAGTTGTATTGAAAATGGTCTGTAAGCATGATGACTCACTAGACAGCTGTCGAAGTCATACTCATTTTCATGATTCTGCCACTTTTCGCATTTCAAAACGTTTTCGTCATAACCTTTCTGGACCATGGGACCATCTTCGCCTTGTTTGGAAAGAATTTACCTGAAACAACCCAAGTTTTGATTTTTGTTTGATTTCTAATGCACAATAATGAATCCAGGTCTCAGCGATGGTAACAACTCGTCGAAAAAGGACGTCAAAAAATGAAATGACAGCAATTCGAAACGAGAGCAATAAAATTTTGATTTGACAGCAAATAAATACAAAATCAAAACTAACTTATGAATAAATGCCAAATTTCTTTCGGTTTCGTTTAACAGATGGCAATATCCAATTTAAACATCAATTACCCTTAAAAATGCCATCTGTCTTCAAATACAAGTACATTTTGAACCACCCTTGTATTACTACACAATCTGCTATCTACTATATGAAATTCAGTTTCTAAGAATTAAGCTGTATTGGAGTTATAGTTTGTTTGAATTAGATGTAGATATTCTAGATAAAAAGGAGCATTTGTTATCAATGTAACATTTTGCTAACGAAATAAATTAGTCCTGAATATAATGACAGAAATAAAAATATAGATTTTAATTAGATGTTTTTCCACAGGAATGTGAACATCTAGAGAAATGCACCTCAGAAGCATTAATTCCCCAATATCAATAAAAGCAGCCAGTGGTATGCATTGTTTACATAGATATCTGTCAAACCAGCTAAATAGTTTTATTATTTATTTCTCTTTTTAAGTTTCCGGTAAATTTAGTTTTTATTTCTTTTCACGTGCAAAGCGTCCATTTTAAAGTTAGTTCATGGGTTAGAACGTAGCAATGTTCCAACAAAACTTTTAAATATGGAGATTAAGAGTCGGAAGGCTCATGTGCTCCAGCTAGAATTGCAAGCCTATATTGCTAAAAGGTCACCTTGAAGTAAAGTCAGATAATAATAGAAGTCACAAAATCCGATATTAATCAACAAAAAACTTTTTGGATAACATAAATTAATTATATGTATTTAACAAATACGTAATTGATGATGTTTTCTGATTGAAGCAGAAGCGCTTAAAATTTAACTTAAATCTAAATGATTTTCTTCTTCACAAAACTAAACACATTTCAGGCGTATTTGCTGAGAAATTAAAGGATGAAATTTTTGTAAATATTTGACAGTTTGTAGTACTTGATTATCTGCTGCTTAACAATACACAATTTTAATACTTTAATTTGTATCTCAGATATTTTTGTTAACTAGTAGAGTCTGTATAGATATCTGGGATAATTATCGAAGGTTCGAACACCAAATTGTGTAGATGCTATCTCTTGTTGATAGGTTCCATTTTTCTAGCTACAGAATCTCAGCCAAAAGTTTTTAAAATAAATTTTATCTTTTCAAACATTTCATAAATACTTTATTTTACATTTACTTCAACATTTTTAAACTGTGCAGCATTTTCCATCATATTTTGTGTACATTGCATTTAGTAAAAAAATCTTTTAAACAAATATTTTTGTAATATTTAGAATATGAGATAATGAAACAGATAACTCTTATCAATGTGATTAATTGCATAAAAGAAAAGTTATAAAAATAATAACAGCTATAATAAACAGTTTATGTAAGAAAAATGTAGCAGTTAATTCTAGAATTACAATCGGATCAATGACAAAAATATTTCAAATACATTCATGAGATACATATGTGTAAAAAGAATTTGATTTGTTAAAACTATTATTACTCTCTAGATAACATATAACGATATTTTTTCAAAAATTATTTTAAGTGTATAAATTTTAAGAAGCTATTTTTGCATCCATTTGAATGTTTTGATACCTGGATTTCAACAGGGTTATCTGATTATAGGTTTTTTTTTATGGACTAACAGTTTAAAAGGGAATTTTCTAATGAAAATATAAGAAATGTGAATGGTGCAATGGTGCTTTAAATGTTTCATTTTGAATTATTGTAATCCATTCCATGTGAAGTAAGCTAATATTTTTCTTTCATGAATCTCAATTAAATACATTACCATTTTGTACGAGTCTTTTGTTTTATATGTACGTTTCCACTTTTAAATTGTCAAAAGAAGTGTGGTCCTTCCAAAATTCACAAGCAGAGATTAGAAGAAAAAAATTCAATTCATATTTAAAGGAAATCTAGGGGATTTTCTTTGGTTCGTGATAGTGGTGTGTCATGGAAGATATCTCAATTCAGTTGCACTGTCGCTGATACTGGTGATGATGCATTGAATCTAGATGTAAGCTCAGATATTGGTGTTAGTCGTGTAGTAAATTACATTATTTATTTATATCAATTACACTGGTTATCATAAATTAAGGAAAATTCACAAAAATCGCGATAACTCAAGAAATTACACATGGAATTTTATGAAACTTACCCACAATATACAACACATAGTAAGGTATTAAACAACATAAAAAGAAATTATCAGACATTAATAGTAGTATAGAAATTAGCACATGTATAAAATAAACAAATTGGAAGTATTGGTTTGCAATAGAAAAAGTACCTTTAATATGGAATATGATTGCCTCTAGAAGCAATACAGCACAAACAGCGATGTGTGATGCTTTCAATTATGCGGTCTATCAGTTCAATAGGAAGTGAGAGCCATTGCTCTTGTAAAGCAGATGCAAGCGCGGCAAGGGTCTGAGGGGGCGGATTGATGGCAGATACACGCCTCCCTAGAGCATCCCAAACGTGCTCGATAGGATTCAAGTCCGGGGATCGAGCTGGCCACTCCATGCGCGTAATTGTTTCCTGTTGAAGATAATCATCAACAATGCGAGCTCTGTGTGGTCTTGCATTATCGTCCTGTAACAGGAAGCAATCACCAATCGCCCCGGCATATGGGCGCACATAAGCATCAAGGATGTTGTCTCGATAAACCTGAGCATTCACGGTTCCCCTTGGAAAGACATGGAGGTCTGTGCGCCCTCCTAAGGATATGCCTCCCCAAACACAGACACTGCCTCTTCCGTATGCATCTCTTTCACGGATGTTTGATGGATGATAACGGGTCCCAGGTTCTCTCCATATCAAATAACGTCTACTGTCACTTTCTAGACTAAACCTGGACTCATCCGTAAAGAGAACAGGCCTCCATTGATCTGACGTCCAGTGGACATGTTGTCGGGCCCACTGCAAACGGTCTCTCCTATGGCGTGATGTGAGCGGCACGCAAATGGCTGGTCGTCTCGCATACAGACCACCTTCGTGGAGCCTTCTGCGCACAGTTGACGTTGACACCAACCTTCCGGTGGCTGCAGCAAGAGAGGATCTAAGATGTGTCGGAGTAGCGGTTCTATTCCTGCGTGCACTTAATGTCAAATATCGGTCATCGGCACTGGTCGTAACAGTTGGCCGTCCTTGACTGAACCTCCTAGATGCCGAATCTGTGGTTTGAAATTGCCTCCAAAGTCTATGAACCACAGATGGACTCACATTTAGCCATCTGGCCACTTCTGATTGACTCTGCCCTGCCTCTAGTCTCCCGATGGCTCTCCATCGTAGTTCTTCAGGCAAATGATGCCTAGAGGTCATTATTACGAATTGGCTATCTCAGATTTTCAATGTCGCAATCACAGTAAAATTTGTGTGCTTTCTCTCAAACTTGGACTTTTATGCTCCAGGCAGATGACGTAAGCCGAGTGCAGCGTCACTAATTTGCATATTGCAATTTTACTCAGCTACTCTTAGTGGACAACATATGCAAATTTTGCACGGTTTGGCTTACTTTTGAAAGAGTTATCGCTATTTTTGTGATTTTTCCTTAATTTATGATAACCAGTGTATATACATTTGCATGAATTTTCTGTTTTGCTCAAATTGAAGCTTGATTTTTATAGTTTCTCCCTAAATCTTAGAGTTACATATACCTTTGCAAAAATAAAAGTACTGTGGATATCAGAATAATTTTATTTGTGAGTCTGGCACGAGTCCTTGACACTTCTAATGTATTTGATAATTCTGCATAATTACTTTCTTTCCTTTTGTTTAATTGTCTTTCCCTATATCAATATACTATGTTTTAACAATGAAGTAAATTTACCAACCACTTAACAGACGCACATTAATTGTAGGTTTCACCTTCACTATGTAACGTTAGCATAATTCAGGAGGTTCTGATATAATCAAGATTGATTCCCTTTCTGATATATTCAAGGCCAAGCTAATCATTGTTCACTATCTTCATTCTCTTGCTACTTACCTCACTAATTCTCGCTTTTGTGATTTGTGATTTTTCGTTAGGCACTCATGAGGATTTTCATTACTCCTTAATTTTTTTATAAATTCCAGTACAGCAGCATATTAATAAGAAAGATTCTTTAAATATCATATAAGAACAAATACTTCATCGCATTAAAATGAATGAAAGAGTTGTGAACCTTAAGAATTTGAAACCTAAAGGATAACTACCAGTGGATGGCTTGCCTCAAACTTCACGTCCTCTTGCTACACAGATATAACTTTTTTACTGTAGTTTCCTAATTTCCTATATTTGTAGTATATTTTATTATTTGCAAAGGTATAACCTTTCAATTTATTTTAATGGATTGTATGCAAACTATCTGATTCTGAATAACACTAATTCTTTTAAGTTTAATATAAGTGCTATGCCCATTTCTTATATATTGAAGCCGTCCGTGCAGGAAATGAATTTTCATATGTTTCATATGAATTTTCATATGTACACTGACGTAGTTAACACTCAATGATATTCATTCACACTCAATGGCCTTACATTACTATGACATTGCGTAAAAATGAAATCATTGCATCTTATGTACAGAGTTACACTCCTTTTCTTTAAAGTTTGCATACAAGAGGCATCCTGATTATACATATATTCTGAGCGAAAAATAAACTCTAGATTGAAAGAATAAATATTTCTTGAAAGTTAAAAAGATGTAAAAACTACATTTTTAACTAGTAAAAGAAACCAACAATCAATAATTCTTGAATTCTGAATATTTTATGTAGTTACAAAATAGAAATATTAATATTTAGAAACTTGAAGCCATGCCATAGAAAGACATTTGTAATATAAATGCAATGCACACACAAAATTTAAAGAAATTGTTAGACATGTTAAGTAATTTTTCATGTGAAATTATTAATTTTCTATCAGCTAACTATTTAAAAAAAGAATCACTGTTTTCTCCGATTTTTGTCGATTTACTTCCAGTAAATAGTAATTCTCATTGATGTTTCATTTATATGAAAGATTAACATTTTAGACAAACATAAAGAAAGAACGATTTTTCTATACAGTTGCTTGTAATCAATTTAAATTTCTTTTCTTTTTTTTATTTTTAAATGCCCTTTTCTATTATTCAAAGTTTTGCATCATCTATTTTTAGTTAAAATTTTTGTATTAAAAATATATGAACAATTTGACAGTTCACAGTAAATTTTCAGGATTAAAATGAGGTTTCTCATCAATGGTTGCGAAAGCACGTTTTGAGTCTAATAAAGGTATTTTAAATATAAAAATATTGGCATCATATGGGGAATCCTCTTATAGCATCTCGCACGTGCAATACATAGTTAGGGCAGCAATTCTGTTTGCCACATCATTCACATAATACTATTATTTTTCAGAAAACTGTCAATAAGTATCTTTCCTGTTCATTTCAAATATTCATAACGAAAATGAAGTAAAATATTGTTTAAGTTACATGTTTAGAAAGTTACAATGCGCGGAAGGTGATGAGAGAGAGAGAAAGGGAGAGAATTAATTAAATAGCATAACAGATTTTTTTGTTAATGAAGTTTTACAATAATGATTGCGATTAAAAACGTTTTGAATAATCTATTGAAGAATTCTTTTATGCTTTTTCTGTATCATATTAATGAACTACTCTAAATATATAAAAAGCCAATTATTTTAAAATTATTTTTCATCCACATGCCTTACAGAATGAATCTACTGCTGAAGTGTAAATTTTTGCATCGAGTTTCGTGCATTTTTAATTGGATGAAATTCTTAATTGACTTAATTTCATTGATCAAATATTTAATTGATTTCACTGAATTAAATCAAATTCTGAATTGCTTTAAGTTAATTAAATTTTTTAAAAAATTCCCTATTTCATTCAAGTTTTTTTTTTTTTTTTTTTTCTAATAATGCAATAAATTTTCAAATTTAGTGAAAGAATAAAACATGAAACTATTGTTAAAGAGAATATTTTCTTAAGAATTTCCATTCCACACTTCATATTTAAATGCATTTCTGTCACTTTCCTCTCCACACTTTATATTTAAATGTACTTCCGTCAACTGATCTATAACTCAACTGCAATTTTTGTATAAACTAAGAAAAATAACTTATATTAAGAGAAATTGTAGAGCATTCCAATAATTTGAGTAAAGAGTATAAGTTTAAATTTTGCTTCAAATTGCTGACGAAGAATTTGTTTATAACGAAGAAAAGCATCTGTCAGCATTTTTTCAAAACAAATAAAACTATTAAAAAAGTCTTGCTAGTTTCTATTTTTT
>BMAW01036644.1:14262-40201 GCA_019974015.1 Nephila pilipes
CAGATATATGAAGCATGTTTGCGAATCAGGATCCATTTTCAAATTCACCAAGCAACAATAAGTCCACGAAGTCGACTTGTTAATGGTCTAGCCATGAAGAATATATTTATTTACTTTAACACAGTTTAAAAATTTTACACATTCTTTGGACGAGTCAACTCTTTTATCAAATAACTAATTACCAACCGATAGTATGCATTCTTTCACACTTTATTACCAACCAACTATTAGCCAAACAACTGCTTGCAATTTTTTTTAATTTATATTGTGATGGCATTTTTTTTCGGGGGGGGGGGCATTTCTAGTATCTGATATATATTTTGAAGCATTTCATTTGTTTGAAGATTATTCTATCTTTTTACTCACATAATTGAAACTTCATTTATTTGAAATTGTGTAAGTAATTTTTATATTTTGATTCTTTGCTAATTTTTAGAATTATAAATTTTATTTTTGAAATTTCATCACTGAACTCTTTTGCATTTTTTTTTATCCCTGAACTATTTTGTACTTCACAATTCACAATTCAGCCAACCAAGTCGCAAAGGGGGAAGTTTAGTACCATCAATTTTAGTTTAAACCCGCTTTTCAGGCCCTCCTCCCGAAATGACTTTTTGACATGCTGGGTTCCAATTTTTCATTTAATTATTAATTTATTTCTATATTTCTTTTTGGCTTTTTGTCTTTTTAAATATTTTATAAATTATTTTTTCATAAATTTTTAGTAAAAATATATATGATATATCACTTCAATTAAAAGAATTAGAATCATTTAATTATTCAAATATTGGTTTACTATGACGTAATGGAATACATTACTAAACTATCCTTCATTTTAAATATGTTGTATACGTCTATAAGTGCATCAAAAAAGTGATTAATATTTGTAAGACTTTATGGAAGAAACTGTTACCCGATAGTGCAATCCAGAACGACAAATATGTAATACTTTGATATGCATATAAATTATAGTTATGGAATTTTCATCAACATTTTAAAAATAAATCTATTAAAATTTCAACGGAGCAGAACTTTTTAATTTTCAGGCGAGACATGTTACTCTTCAATTATGACAAATATGATTTTTTTTCATTTCTATTGCTCTGGAGTCCACATTTGTCTAAGCCGTTTCACCAAATCAATAAAGATAAAATAATAAGGGTAATGAATGAAAATGAAGATAATTATAAATTCTGTTTCCTAGTCATACTGGTTTGAGTTTATTGCGAATGAGATGGCAAAAGAAGGCAACCTTTTCAAATGCCATCGCCAGATGTTGTGGGAAAATTCGATTTTGAGTAAAGCAGCAAAGGCTTCAACAAATTTATCGTTACTTTCCCTCTTATTATTTCCTTACCTGAACTAGAGGAATGAAGTCTACAAAAAAAATAAAGTTATTTTGAGGCAAATGTCAAAGAGTTACATACAATGTAGAGTTTTTCGGGAAATTTCATTTTAATTCCCCCCCCCCTTTTTATTTCTCTTTTTCTTTGAGATTGGTGAGCTTTATTCCCTTCGATGTATCATGTCAAAGTCTCACTTTGTAATAAATTAAACACGTCTTTTAAATATTTTGGAAAATATTTATTATTTTAGAAGTAAACCGCATTATTTATTCCAGTGTGAAATAAAATTTAAACCTACTGATTACTCATCCACCATATTGCTTTCAATGACTTTTTATGTCTATAAAATTTTTTATACGTATTGATACTAAAATAACTAATAAGCACCTGTTTCTTTTTATATATCTTTCTTTTTTCATATCACAAATCGTTTTATAGTTAAAACCAGATTTTTCCATTTACGTTACCATGTTCAGTTTTAGTATGTGATTATAAAATTTTAATTTTGTCTACCTGGGTCGAAGGAATCCCATCATGTACCCATCTTCGTTTTTATAGCCTTTTTGACTGAAGCTATAATTACTAGCTAGTACCCAGGTTGTTAGGCTAGTCCAACTCTTGAATCCTAATTAACTTCCCAAGATAACTTGATACTCATTTATCGGCCCTAGAGGAATGAAGGGCTGAGTTGAACCATAACCAACTCCCGAAGCCAAAGTCACAGGAATCGAACATAGGTTGGGTGTCCTTGCTGTCAGACAGAATAACCTTTATATTATGGCCTCGGGATTATAATATATTTAGTTCTGTAATTTTTCTTTATTTATTAAAAATATTTGATATATTTTTTTAAATATATGTCATATGATATCTTTTTAAAGAGCATGAAGGAATAATAAAATGTTAAGGTATATACCACACTTTTAAGGACTCCTATAAGAAGTTGAGAATGATTCAAGACAATTTAATATTTTAAAAAAGAATATTTTTCATTCAATGTAATGTTATGTATCAGGATATCGTTAGTACAAATGAAACAAACATTAAAAATTATATTATTTCAAATATTTACAATAAATAATTGATAATGAATAACTGAAGAGATACACTTAGTATCAGAAAGTTATTAAGCTAGTATGGAACACGGTGACTTAAAACAACTATTCATTAACCTCGAAGACATCGGCGCAAGTAAAATTCGAGTATCCAGTAAACGGGCACAGAGAATTCTCGTTTGTTGCGTTATGAAGAAGATGATTGTCTTTTATTCATTATCGACAAACATAACAGTTTCTATACTTCTTCGTGAGAGGTGAAGAAATCCGCAGATCAGGGAAGGAAATCAAGTTAGATAGTTGTAGAAAATAGTCAGATCACCAAAGAAAAAACTCATTTTTCTCTTCTGATGTGTTCCTCTGATGGCTGTGCAGATCTAAATAATATTACCATTAGATCGCACGTAGAACAATCGTAATTTGCATATCTGCGCACTTACAAATAAAGTATTTTATCTGCCTCAAGGTAGTATGTTGAGAAGTTTCAAGCAGTTTTAGGAAAACCTCTTAAAAGCTTAAATCAGTTTCCAATAGTTCCATAACCCTTTCACTACCTGTAGGAAATGACACTATATCTGTTGCGCCGTTAGCAATAGCTGTAAATATTTAGTAATGTTTTGAGAATAATAAAGTGATGTGTTGTTACTTTCAATCTAAATTAATACCGACGAGTCCACAACATTTTAACGCCGAAAAAATACTCGGATAAGTCATACTAAACTTGTTTGTTTAAACTTTCTTTACGAACCCGAACTATAATGTCAATCGTTAAAGAGAAACTTGATTTACTTAAACGCAAACGATTATCAATTTGTGCCGCCATTACGAAACTGACAACGAAAGTGAATGATCCAACTAGTGAAAAAACTTATTTAGAATATAGCGTTGAACACTTACAAGACAAACTAAACGAACTAAACTTAGCAGACGATAAATCCACGAAATTCTAAGCAATGATGAATATAACAATGAAAACATAATAGATTGCAAAAATTACACGGAAAATATTCATTTAGCGATGCTTACTTACAAAAAGAATGTGAATACGAACATGAATTTTTCCTCGCCATGATCGTCAATTTCTGACAGTATAAATAACGCGCTACCGTCAATAGCGGACGGTATAAATTACGCCTCTACGGCTTCAAACATTACAGTACATCTGAAAAACAATAAAAATAACTATGGTTTGTGGTGAAACTGAAGAATTTCATGGTTTTGGGGAGCGTTTTGAAAACTGCATCGATAAAAAGGAACGTTTATCGCTTATTGACAAATATATTTTTTTTTTGTGAGAATATTTAGATGGAGAAGCAAAACGATTAGTTGAAGGAATAAATATAATTGCAATACAAATACAATAACAAAGGATATTTTAAAATGGAAATAGGGCAATAAGGATAAAATAATACAAACTCATCTCGATTATTTAGAAAACCTAACACTTATTAAAATCCATCTCCATCCGCATTAAATGAGTTATATATCGATAGTAATAGACGATTACGAACTTTGGATGCCTTAGGCGAAAGCACACAATTATACGGAAGAGTTTTGGCTCTAAAAATACTCCATGCTTTTCCACATGATATATGTCGTAAATGGTTTCTTTACGCCAAATGTGAAAGCTAAGCTGAAGGTGACATTACAAAATTGATGAAATTTTTAGACGAGGAAGTTTAGGGAGCAGTTGCTGCAAATAATATTAAAGGCTTACTAGTTTCAGAATATTCTATAAAATCATCTTTAGGAAATTTCAATGTGTGCTTTAAACCAGTTATAAAAGGTAAAAAGATTCACCATTTTGTCCTTTCTGCGAAACATCCGAATATTGGTCTCAACATTGCAACTCTGTGACGGACATAGGCATACGCATACAGAAATTGAAGGCTATCAACAGATGTTCCCTGTGTACAAGCCATGTCCATGCCCCAAAAAATTGCTATCGTAAAAACAAATACTGTTGGCCCAAATGCAAGAAAAAACACCATGTAACAATATATAAAACTTCAAATGGAGAGCAGTCTGTGACTACATCTACGAACAAAATTGATATACTTAAGTCCAATATTGTTCATTTGCAAACTGCGAGAGTTTTCATAACGGATCCTACAGGGATTACAAAACTTACACGGTGCCTTTTGGATGATGGAATTCAATGCAGTTTTGTCTCTTCTGATCTCGTAAACAGTTTGAAACTTCCAGTTATTTCAATCAGACCTTTGGAACTTCAAACGTTCGAATCTCCATCTAGTCTTACTAGACGCGATGATAAGTTCAATTTCAGTTATCAAGCATCTGGGACAAATCTAAAGTCAACATTATTGCATTTGAAAGCCTTAACAAGTATGCATCACATCCGCCTCCTTCAACAGACTTTTCACGCTTCGCGAAAAACAAGCGACTGAAACTTGCGGACCCAGATGACTCACTGTGAAACTTACCAATTAAGATTTTAATCGCGCGGATTTCTACTGGAATGTCATGAATACAATAAAGATTGTTTATTTTACTTACTCCATCATACAGTAAAGAAAATTGCAAATGAAAGAAACCAAGTGTCGTACAGTTTTCGACGCCTTCTCTCATTCTCCAGTTCATCCATCTTTAAACGACGCTCTTGAAATTGGACCAAATCTACTTCCCCATATCATGGCTACGTTATTGAGATTCCGCCTTACAAAAATAGCAACTTAAAAATTTATCGCCCCACAAGTGGTTTGTTGGGGAGGCTGGTGAGCTCCTGATAGAAATTATCAAACAATGTCTGCGAAAGGTACCCGGACGAACATTTTTAGACGGGGAAAGTCTGATAACTGTCCTTGTTGGAATGCAAGTCGCTTTCAACAGCCGACCATTGGTATACGAAGAGGGAAAAGACGACAGCTCTGCAGCCTTAATACCAGCTCATTTCCTGACAGAACGAAAACTAACGTCCATTCCATCCAGCCCGAATAATGACATAAGGGTTAAAAGAATCTACAAGCTGCAGCAGGACTTACTTGACTGTTTTTGGAAAAAAATGGTCAAAGGAATATTTACTTCAACTACGATCTTTTCATCAAGTTCGTAACCAGGACAGTCTCGTTAACATCCGAGTTGGCGATATCTTGCTCCTGCAAGAAGACGTCCGACCACGGCACATGTTGAAGAAGGCCAGAGTGATGAACCTACACCAGAAAAGTGATGAGAAGATAAGATCCTGCGAATTGAGGGATAATGATTGAAAGGTAACCCTTCCGGTATCTCTGGTCATCCCCCTCGTGGTTGACCAGGGGAGAGGATGTAGGAAACGAGACTATATCAAATATTTCTGTTGCGCCATCGGCAACAGCTGTAAATATTTAGTTAGTTATGTTTTTAGAAGAATAAAGTGATGTTGATACTTTCAGTCTAATTTAATACCGACGATTCCACAACACTACCGGAGGAAGAAAAAAGTACTTTTCTGGGCCCGCGACTTCTTACTGCACACTGTCACGCTATACCCTGACGATTTTAGATAATAAGCCTAATTCGCGAAAAATATTCCTCTAAAATTGGTTATTCATTAAAATATTTTGATTTTTATATATATTATTTATAAGGCATTACACTTAACTTATACGAAAGGGGAAAAAATATATAATCGAAAATCGTATGTATTTTATATAAAATTATTACATAAGAAATCATATCTCTTAAGAAAATACAAAATATATTTACATTTGTTACATAAATTTCATGGTGTAATTATGTATCATTATATGGAATATTAAGATTTAAAAAATGAATCTAGTTTTGCTGTTTGGTATTTTTATAAAAAGAATTCTTCAATGCATAGTCCAATGTCACTCACACACATATTTTGTCAACTGTTGACGTTTCACGCAAGATTTTAAGCAAAGTGCCCATCTTCTTCGACCTTTTTCTTCTTTTGATGGCTGTGTACAGATTTGGATTATTTTTGTTAACATCACGGTCAGATTCATTCATTATTTCGCATATATCAATTTCAGATAAATACCTTCTCTTCGTTATGACTGTAGCTACAAATAAAAACCGACAGAATGAAACGAACAGCTGATAGAATCTGCTACCAAAAGACCTAACCCCCATAAACAACCATAAATTCTCATTCGAACTTCTAAGAAGCAAGTAAGAAAGAAAAAAGCAAACCAAAAGAAAGTGCTCCCTTTAAATCATGTCATTACATTTTCGCGGTATTGTAATGCCATATAGTAACATTAAAAAAATCAAATAAAACGTTGTCATCAAGCGTACGTCTATTGATACGCTGGACTGCTGCAGGCATTCTCGGAGCGTATCTAATGTGATACGCTGGGCACAGGAGAGCAAACGCGAGGGTATTGCATGTGATTCGGTGGGAGTGAACGGGATAATTATTAATGTACATATTTCCTTTGTTCACCAGAATTTCATGAGGTCCTGGAACTTAGCTGAGTATAGCTTTTAAATTTTTTTTAACTACTTGGAAAATGAAAATGAATTTAGAGGCAGTAAAAATGAATCAAGCGCTTTGTTTTCGTTTAACTAATTGATTTCATATGCTATACCATTGAAAGAAAAAACGAAAGTAAATATTGACGTAAGATAAACAACCTAATAGAACAACTTGTAACACTTTTTTTTATCCGTTTCTGCGACCACCCTTTCTACGTTAAATAGTCGCTAACAGAAAGTAAAAAATAAAAATTAAAAAAATTAAACTTGGAAATGTCCGATTAATATCAACGTAATTTAGAAATGTTTGACAAATTATGAATGTTTATGCAGAATCATGCCTCTCTCAGTTTAATAATCCTCAACAAGCCTGAAAAACCACTTGGAATAATAATTTACGCTTAGGCATATCAACGTACATAAGCTCGAGTAAGAAATAACGCTATGAATGAAGATTGGAGTGGGAAAACTGACTTTTTATATGAAGCCACTCCCCAATCTATATTTAATTTAAGTCAGTTTGCTATCGATAATTACGTTTAAAATAGTTATTTCAATCCTACAACATTTTCTGATTTCTCATTAATTTTGATATTCCATTCCCTGTCGCTTTTTCGGTATCACCTCAGATTTATTTACTACATTTCTTACATTCAATATAATATGCGTATATCTCAATTCGTATGATTGGAAGTTTGTTAGAAATTCAAACAACGCCATAAAATAAACTCATATGTTAGTTGGAGGGAAAATCACGAAACGCCCATTGTGAGAACCCACAAGAAAATATATGAGAGAGCAACTAAATTAATTTCAAGGACAGACATTATCCTAAATCTAATCTATTATATATATATATATATATATATATACTCCAAGTTAAATCTAAACATATCTTCAATTATGATAAGTATTTTAACCTATTTATAACATGACGGAATTCAAAACACCTGATTTCAAAAGCAGCGATATATATATTACGATAGAAAATATAGTTCACCTGATCTTTTTGCATATGTATATTTAAAACTGCAGAATACGAAGTTAAACTTTCAGAAAGAATAAAACCAGATAAAAAAATAATCAATTTTTAGACATAAAATTCAGTACAAAAGCGTACCATAAAATACTACCTCAAATTGAAATCCAGTAACTAAGCTATGATTATTTGATTGGTTTGGTTGGTTGTATTAACGTCGCATTAGAAACAACACGATGATTATTTGTGATGGACCTTGTTATTTTGACATTTCGTCAAGTGACGAGGACGACACCTGAGCGGCACCATTTTCTTGTAACTTCCACTCCACGCCAACTGAAGGAATTTCAGCCTGGCTATGCATTGGGTTCTCTCGTGGCTTGAAAGGTCGAACCCATGACTTGACGAAAGTCACCGATTTCGATTCCGCGGCCATGATCTCTCGGCTACCGCAGCCTTATAGTTGATTGGGATGTGCCCTGTTATATTAAATACCGTAATTTCTAAAAAGAAAATTAATTAATTGCATGTCATAGCAGAATTTGAAAATATAACAGATTTCTTTTAATACATCTTCCTGAATTCTGGCTTTAAAAAAACGAATTATTTAATTATAAAAAACAGTAAGGATGCCGTGTTTGGTAACTCACAGGTAAATTTTAGCACTTAATTTTACTTTACAGAGTTAAGAACATAAGTCCATGGAACATAAAGAATGTAACTTTAACTGACTTGGAAGTCACACTTTTTAGAATTTTGCATTAGAAATATTTATAGAACTGCATCCAAGTACGCTATACTTAAAGAGCACAATGAGGTAAATAAACAATATGTAAAATTATGACAGAGTAAAAATAAATTAACGCAAACTAGGATGAAATATGCTGTAAATTTTCAAACCTATACTGAATATAAAATTTTTATAACATTAGTTATGTAATAAATGAAGAGTTTCATGTGAATTATTTAATCAGGAAAGAAAATAACTGAGAATAGAATTGTATAATTATTTTTACATATTTATATACTCACTGTAAAAGAATACATTATTATTCAAGGTATTATTTTAATTAATTTTTTACAAGATATATAAGTAATATGAAGAAGTAAATAATTATCTTACTAAAAATGTTATATCTGAAATATATGCTCAGAAAAAAATAACATCTTTTATTTTTGTACAGGTAAAAAATTTTAATTACAAAAGAAACTAGTATTTATTTATATTCACTTAAATTTTCTTACGAAAATAATTTAGCTCTTTAAATGATTGGCAAGATTTTATAATTGCTTATAATATTTAATTTTAAGCAAATGTTTAATAAAAATCCTTAAATAGAAATCCACCAACACGAGAATTATAATATTAAGATAATAAAATATACAGTAACTCATGAATGCATACATCATATTATATATAAATAATTCGTTAACAATTAAAATATTCTTTATATATATTTTGATGAGTTTTTGAGATTTAGATTTAAGCTACAGTTTTTTTTTTTAATTTACTAAAGACTATCTAAAAGTAGTAAAAATAAAACTGTATAATAAATCATGCAAAACTTTTGGTATTGTAAGATTTGCTTACTAGAGACGTTTTATTACAGTGCTGATGAAAAATATTTATTTATAAAAACCACTTTACTTAACATTTTTTTAAAAAAAATTAATTGAAATTGAAATATATTAAGAGCATGAAATTTAATTCATTCCATTTTCACATGCAATTCAATAAATTCCTTTATGATAAAGAAATTTTCTAAAACATATACTTTTTACTTCATTTATTTTCAAATATATTTTTATAAAATAACTCCTGTGGAAAATTGGAAATAAGAAAATGTGAAAAATATTATTTTTTAAGCTTTGAAGAAACAACTTTATCGGAAAAAACTCCTGGTTTAGGAAGGCAATTTTGATTATAATTTGAATTTCCAATATGCCAATTTAATGCAAAATTTAAGGCTGTAAGTTCTTTTTCAAATGAGTCAGCATCACAGAAACTCTGAATGAAGCTAAAACTTTATTGTAAGATATACCCAGACATTGATTTTGAATCCTTCATGCTTGAAACTTTTTAAAAAAGTTTTAAACGTTGGCGATTCAAAATTTAATATTTTGAGCAGTTTGCTATTAGAAAAATTATTCTTATAAAATAAAAGATAACATAAAAAGAGCGGATAGTGAAAATTAATAATTTTGACAAAAAATATAAATTCATTTAGTTAATAATGTACAAATAAAAATATTTCTGTAGATATTATTTAAAAATATAATATTGAAGATAATATCTTACAGAAAAGTATATAGAAGCTATTAAAACAATAAAAGAAAAATGTATAATCAATGCATAATTACTGTAAAATGATGTTAAAAAATACAGAAAGCAATTATATTTTAATCGTAATGTATTAATTGCACAAACTATAAACAAGCAATTGAAAATGAAATATACTAATCCAATAATCAGTTTATCATCAATTATTTATTAGTACAAGAATTTGCATAATTTTACTCCAATAGCAAATAATAAACTACATGTATGAAACATAAACATTTTTACAATACAGGTTCATATGTGAAGATATTCAAAAGTACCTTTACAGCTAAAAACGCTTCTCATCTATACAAATATATATACTTATACCAAGTATTTTTATGTAAATTTAATCTCAAGTTATGCATATATATTAAAATATAGAAATTATCGATACTTCTACTTGAAATATTTCATACACCAATGCTCTTTGAATAAAGAAAAATTCCTATTTCATTAGTTATTTTTATTTAAATGTCTAACTTCATTCGGAGAGACTTAACTACTTAACATATTCATAAGTAAATAAACAAATAAAAAAAAATCACAGTTATTTAAAAAGTGTATAAAATCCAAAATGGTATATACCGTTTTAATATATTATTAAAAATTGAAATCACATTATAAATTTTGTAATGATTTAACATATATATATATATAATTGTTTGAATATAAATATCACTTTTATTATTTCCTCTATTTGATTTCAGCTTTGAATTTACAGATTTCTTTTAAAAACTCCAACACTAAAATGTTTGTCATTCTTGTCATGATTCTTTTTTTCTTTTAAATAGATTGTTGCAATTCACTTCACGTTCTTGTATGTCTTAAAGTTATGATTTTTGATTAAAATATGTAAGCACGTTTACAATTCTTACTTATTTTATAACTTAATGTTACTCTGAAATAAAATTATATTTTTTTCTTTATGCGATTTTATCAATCATAGAAAATAATTTAAAAACCGAAACACATGTTTGAAATAGTGACGTGATACTTTTGAAGCTGTAAAAATATGTAGTAGATTCCTCCCTTTACTGCAATTTTTATAATAAGAATAGTTGACAATTAAATTCCATTTAAGGAAATTTAAGACTTCAAATTTTCTTCATTGAGTGCTATAAATATAATTAAACTATTTTTTTTAAAAACATTAATTCTCTTTAATATTATATAATTTTTCAGGAATATACAGTAAATATTATTCCATAACCTTATTAACACTACAATCTTTAAACAATGATATTTAAATATCAGAAAATTATTAATAATATGTAAAAAAACTTAGTTTTATGTTTGTAAAAATAGCTTATAATTACAAATTGATTGATTTTCGTTATTTACTTAAATATTTAAAATTTTGAACGCAATTAATAATAGAGTAAAAGAGAACATGCCTGGGATTAACGTAAAGAGACATAACACTTTTAACACATTTGACGGGAGCAAATATTTTACTCATTTGAATAATAATATTTCCTTATAAATTCTTAATAAATTTCTCTTGCGAGAAGAGGATTTCCTTCGGCTGACCCATGATATGCATTATTATTATTACTATATTAATTTATTAATATTTGATTAAATATGTAGTGTTTCTATGTTTCAAAAAAAGGGGTTCAAAAGGCAATGGGAATACATTTTGTTGCTAAACTAAACTTACATCCTAAATAGCATTGGAAAGATAAAAATGCACATAACATTTGAAGTCTTTCCATCAACATATATAAGAAAAAAGTACAAGACAAAAAATTTTAATGCTTCTCACTTTCTTTTAAGGCTTCTTAACACTTAATCAGGAATTTATGTGAAGAAACGAACATAAGAAACCCCGATAGTGGTCACTCCGTTAAAGAAACTATGCTTTAAGGGGGTTTGGATGAAATTTGAAAGAACGATGAATGCACAGCTTAATCCTGGAAGGTTAATGGAAAGAAATAAAAAAAAAATTATGTATCACAAAATAGGTAAAAAAATATTTTAAGCATAACTAAAACATAAAATTCAGAAACTATTAACTACTTAATTAGAAAAGCATGTAAATCATTCTTGACATTTGTTAAGCATAAAATTTATTTAAAAAATTATAATTAAAGCGGGTTTTCTTTAGTTAATATGCTTCCTTGCTGACATTCTACAAAACAACTAACATTTTATATTTCAAGAATTAAAGTTTACATAAACATTTTTAATATTGTTTTTTTCAGAAATGTTTTTTTAACACAGTTTGAGGGTCCAATAGGATATTTGCTTTTGAAATATAATATTCTCTTTCAAACATTATCCCATTAGAAATTATAACGGGAGTGAAACTAGGATAGCGAAAGCTTTCTTACGCCATACAAAAATTGTATTACTCATTCGTTTAAAAATAAAAAAGGAACATATCTGACACTCCTTTGTGAAATCAATTATTTTCTCAATAATTTCCTTAATAATACGCTTAAAACGACAATGGATAGTTACAACATCAAATAATCTCTTTTAAGAAGCATATTTTCCTTAGAAATCGCTTCTATATATAAAAAAAAAAGTTTCAAATCCCCCCCCCTTTTTTGCATATTCCCACATGTAATTATTGACTAAACTGTTGTACATTTCAGTTTCCTTATAGATGAACTTAAAATGTAAGTATATTTCTGTGAGTTCTTGGAATTTTGTAAAATTTTTATTTGAATATAATTATAAATTTTTTAACATGCAAATAATACTTTAAAAATCATATAATGGGAGAGTTCTCCAGGTTTTATTGCTATTGTATTGAGAAAAGTGATACATATTTTTAAAAACAACTTAGTATTGGTGGATAAATAGTACACACATTTGAAGAATTAGTAAAATTTTCTTTCATTGAAAATATTCCTTGATAATTTCTTCTTAGTAATTTCCCAAGCATTTGAAATTTCTGTACATTTAAATTAAGAATTGTTGGTTTGTTCATTCTTGTTGATTTTTGTAACATGTCAAGAATTATAAACGTTATATCTTATGCAAAGAAATTCAGAAAATTTAAATATTTAGAATTTTAAAAATTAAAAAGCAAATATGTATTATTTCTTCTTTGTTAGAAATGTGAGTATATATATATATATATATATATATATATATATATATGTGTGTGTGTGTGTGTGAAATAAAAAAATAGTTCAAAAAATACTAATAGAGGACGCTGTACTTGTCTTATAGGTTAATTAAAAAGACGGGATATGTTGTGACACTCTATGTTTGAAGTTTATTAACCACGAGTAGGTTTATGCCACTTCTGATAGCAAAAAAAAATGGTTTTAAATTGTACCTTGGTCAAAAACCATACAAAACGCAAAACACTCAGAAACCTTTAACAAAAAAGCAGTCGTGAATATTGTGGTACGACTTGCTTAAGAGATGTTCCTTGTGCTGTCTATCATTTTCTACCAAAAGTTAAAAACGCAAAGCAGCCTATTCTTAAGCCATGTCTGATAAAATAAAAATGAATAAACAACGTTTAAGATGAAAATTATATATTTACAAGTAAGTACGCAAATCTAGGATCATCATTTAAAAGGAAAACAAGCATCTCACAGTCAGGAAGTCTTAATTTTAATGAAGTACTAGACCAGACTGTTAAGAAAAGAAAAAAAAAAAGAAAGAAGAAGTGTTGTAGCTGCTAGATCTTTGACATCCGCGAAGTAGCAACTTGCCCAAGGTGCCAATAAATTAGAAATTTAAAAGGTACTTTTCATTTGGATTGCTGATAGCTGTCAGGGGGGAAAGAATTCCATTGGATATTAATATCATCAAATAAAAACACAATTAAAATTGACAAACATCTTCAAAAACATGGAGTATACACAGTTATCAAAGATATTATGTCAAGTAAAGGTTTTTTGGCAAATTTCATAAAGCGTTTTGAATGAGCTGTAGCGGAAAAGTTCTTAAATATTCCTTGATGAGGAAGAGAGTGACATGATCCATCAACAGCATTTTCAGTTATATCTTCTTAACTTAATTCATTGCATTTCATGGCATAAGAATTCAAGGAGAATTTGCATTAGAAAATCGTGTTTTTCCAGAGTCTGTATCCAGAAAATTTCAAAACATTGAAGAAGATCATGGATACACAATAGATTAAGCCTTCAATCCCTTCGAAGCGGATCTTTGGTGGGAAGTAAACGCCTAGTAGAACCTTTATATCGAAAACAGTGAATGCTGCACCCTGATTTAAGCTGTCCAAAGATCGTATAATACTACTTTTGTGCAGTAATACGTTGGGATACTTTATGACAACTTATTATTTCAATAGCCAACAATCCCTTCGTCACTATTCTTTTGGATATTTCAGTAGCTTTATGATCACAAAAGAGGTAAAAATTTCGCCGGTTTGGGGTTAATTTGTTTTTTCGATGAATTCCCAAACATATTTAACATCTGCTATCATTTCTGAAGAACACTTCATGAATATTTCAAGTTCTTCTCCTGAATCCAAAGTGGTGACACACTTCTCCACTGCTGAGGAATACCTTAATTTTACTGCTATATCCTTAACAGGCGAATCAAGATATCGATTTAAAGGATGTTGAATAGCAGCCTAACAAAAACGTCCTGAAATTTAGGCTAAAGACAACGCTACAATGTCCAATTACTTGGTCATCTTCTCAAGTCTATCCTTCTCCAAAAATTTCATACATTTTCTATCTTTCTTATCTATAGATATTTGTGGGAAGATTTCCTCGATGTTGAAGATCACACCGATTTTCGTTTTTCTAAACCTCATTACCATTAAATGAACACTCTTTAGTAAAGCTGAACTCTTTATCAAACAATTGTATAGCGATACATTTCTTCAATTATGCAAGAAGTCTCGAAGACTGGTCTCATAGCTGTAGCGGAAAAGATTTTAAATATTCCTTGATAAGGAAAGGAGTGACTTGGTCCCTCAACAGCATTTTCAATTATATCTTATTTACATAATTCAATGGAAACAGAATTGTAACTTTTTAAGTGCAACACATTTACAACTAGTTGTTAACGATGTTATTAAACTTCTTCATGCGGTTTCTGTGACTTAGAAATTCAGCCAAATTTCTCATCCATGGAAATTTATTTTCATACCTGAATTCTTCAATTACAGCAAAAGTTTTAGAAAAATTATTTGTAGCCCACATTTTTTTTAAATTCTGCAGAATTTTCAGTTTTACAAAGACCACTTAATCCTGTGGTTTTTAAGTTCCATAAATTAGGTATAACATCACTAAGAATGATTAGAGAGGTAACACAGCTTTCTTCTCTTAGTTTTTTCTGTCTTTTCTTTTTACCATCCAAAATTCATCAACTCACCAATAAGTACACACTTTACTTTATGTGCTTTTCTGGAATACAGGTTTCCAAGTAAATTCGGACCTTATCAACAATTCAATTTGTGTTACATTTATTCCAAAATTATCGAGTTTTTGGCCTTTAACTCATTCTTGCAAGAAACATACTTAATGCTTGGAATCTGTCCCCATATGATAGTTAAGTAATTTTACCTGTCACGAGTAAAGATTCTGTAAATTTTCGACACCTAAATTATAATAATTATGTTCTTTTTTCGACATTTTCCTCCAAATATTATATGAATCTTTCAAATACTTTCGGTTTACATTTAATTGTTCAATTGTCTTCTTTAAGATATAAGAATTCTTAGATTCATTATCAATAAAAGCTCTAAAAGTTCTTTTCTTTATCTGACTTATTAATTTTTAGAATTTGAAGATATGCTATGTCACTTCAATTAGCTATAGAAACATTTTACATTTCATCATTGCCAATAATTTTATTTTCATTTCCTTGATAGACACATAGAGTTCCGGATACAAAACCGTCAATATCTTTTAGAACAAATTATACCTCGGATAGGTTTTTATATTTAAATCACTATATACACTATTTAAATAAATGTTTGAATAGATTGTAATTTAACTACATAATGCATTAAGTAGTGTAAATTACTAATAATTAAAAGATTTATATTTCTGAACTACATTCAAAGCACTGATTCAAAACTTATTGTTTCATTAAAATTCAAGTGAGCAATTTAAATATTTTTCTTTTATTTCAAAAATAATAACAATTTAGAATCGGTTTCAAATCATTAATGCTGCTGAAATGTTTCAAGACACAGAGCTGCCTAGGCGCCGTGATTGCAAAATACATTTTTTACCATTAAGCACACGTAGCGTAACTCTTTGTGGGATTCAGTGCTGACTGTGGCGCCGATTGAGAAACTTTCGTTAGCGTGGATAAACTTTTACCATAGCTGTTTTTGCTCTCTCTTCAGTTTTAAGATGGCTGATTTAAGAAACAATTTCAGATTAGATAATTCGAGATAAAAACCAACGTTTGTTTTATTTGGTGGCACAGTTTATTAAAGAAAATTATTGAAATATTAGTTAAAACTGTTAGTCATTTTTAACTTTAAAATTTACTTAAAAAGAGACATTGGTGAGTGTATTAAAAAATTCATAATACTCATAAAATCAAAATATGCATTTGAAAGTTTGTAAGTCATTCTATGAAAAAAAGAATGGAAACCAGAATTCAGAAAAAATTATTGTGATAAGACACGGCACCAAATATTGGAATTTTTCTTTTTTGAGAATGATTACTGACTGAAAGTCGGCAACCCTTACTATCTCCCCTTTCGGAGTTTTACGGTACCTCATGTGGCGTATGGGGAGTTCCCGGTGTTCCCAGAGGGGGAAAGACATTTTTCATCATTCCTAAAAGCGCCGAGGGAAAAGAATATTTTAACTTATTAAAATTATTAAAAAATTAGATAAAACTTGTCGCAAATGTCTAAATATTGGATTATTAGGTGAGTACGAACGATTCCCAAAATTTCAAAGTTCTAGCTTGATGGGAAGTTGGTTAAATTAACGATAGAAAATTTGATGACACACACACACTCTCACACACACACCAAGTGAAATTCAGAAAAACGTTGTAATAATATTAAAAAATGATGTGATTCTTAACCCAACTTACAAAGCTGGTACCTTAGATGAAACTCGAGTGCATGTGCGGTTTTTTCATTTAAAAAATGGCAACATTTCGTCTGATGATATCCCACGTTCTAGATGCCAGTAAACTGCCCAAGCAGATAAATATGTCAAGAAAATTTGAAAACATGTAGGGGTGAAGATTTTGATAGATCATTGAACATATGGAGTGAAAAAACTGGGATGTCTTGGAGCCCGGTTCAGAGAATTGTAACATAATATTTTGGAATAAGAAGTTTCTCTACAAATTATGTACCTCAAAATATGATTGACTAGTAAAATAAGCCATATCACTACTTTAAATTTTGGCCAATCAATTCATGACTCAATATCTGTCACCTGATCTAACTCATTGAAATTTCTTTTTTTTTTTCTGCGCTTAAAACTACCCGATCTGATGACTTTGAAGTGGTAAAGAAAAATAAAATGAGGAATGAGTTATCAATCATCATTGCATATGTGTATCAAATTTATTTCCAACATCATAATCACCGATTGGACAAATATATTAAGTGTAATGAAGAGTATTTTTGAAATTAACAAGGTTGTTTTGAACATAAATTGAAATCCAAAACTTTTAATAAAAAATTCCAGATTTTTGGGTGCTACGCCTTAGCATTATTTCAAAACATACATAAAAACACATTTATACTATTAAAAATCAAATATGAAATATAAATTAACAAAGAATGATATTTTATAATTTGGTGTATATCCTTTTGAGACCCAATATCCATTCTATTGAACTTTTTAATTTTACATTCAGAGAAAATATTTAAAGTTTCATATCCTAAGATCACTCACTCCGTTATTTTGGATAGTCTAGTACTGTCATCTATTTAGCAAAACTTGAAATTATTTGGCTGGATCCTTGTCCCACAAGCATTTAAAAATGTCGGATAAGAAGAAAGCAACAATTGAAATTATATCAGTAACTTAATTTTAGTTTTAGCATTTACTTATTTTTTTTAATTAAAAATAGACAATAAATAATTTGAAATGTGTGAATAAAGAAATTGTGTTGTATATTTATTTAGTAGCAAATGCTTTTACTAGACAAAGACACAGACAGGAACAAAACAATCATAAACTGAAAAAATTATAATTTTCTTTTAATTAAAATAAAACGGCTGTATATACAGTTATGATTTACTTTTTAGATGATTTAATTCAAATTAGGGGTAATTTTTCACAGAATATGGTCTTTAGTCTCAAAAGGATATTATTTTTCTTTGAAAGTGTTATAATTCTTAAATTCTTTAACACGATAATTTTCCACTGCGATGGCAAAAATTAAAAAAAAAAAAATATTTCTGTAGTTTGTGCCATCATTAAATCAAAAACATTTAACTAGAATATATTATAATGGTAAAAGTATTGTTTGACAATTTGTCTAGTAATACTAAGAAATAACTTTATTTTAAAATGTATTTTTGTAAGATAATGATAAAAAACATTTTTGATTTAATTAACAACAAATATCCTTCCGATATTTATAACTTTATTCAATTAACGCATTTCGGGTCATTAAATATTCTTTACTAATAAAATGTTGGAATTAGTATAACTAATTATATTTTGTGAATGAATAAATTCATAAGAGCATTTTAACAGGGAGAATGGTTTCTTAAGACGATTTGTTAGTACATTTTTCTTAACTTTTAACAACACCTTTCTAAATAATTAGTTTAATTATTCGGATTTTCTTCCTATAACTGCAAGAACATTCGTAACTACAAATTCGGTTTCAAAATTTCAGAAGAACATTTTTTTATTATTCTGTTATTCTTAGAGAAAAATGTTATATGCATAATACAGTTTTGATAGTTTGATAGAGAAGTTTTATATGCAATAGAATGATATTAACGTAAAATTTCTCTTTTCCACTCACAAGTTATTTTAATTATTTTTTCATATACAAATCAACATGTTTTTGACATCAGGCATTTTATTTATCTGACAAATAGAAATATTCCTGTCCCTAATAATAACTATAATTTTAAGCATGCATTTTCTATTCAATAATTTCCTTAGCCGTGAGAAATTACAACTTTCTTAGAAAATTTAATAACATTGAATGGTAAGAGAAACAAGTATTGAATAAAATCATAACAAATATGCTCTTATATATATATATATATATATATACATGTAAGATATTTATGATAAATTGTGCACATGTATTCAATGAAAAATATCTTAACTAAACGGAAATTTTATTACGAAATTTAGAAAGAAAAGAAATATTTACATTACGAATGCAACAATATATTTTTCATACGTACTATTATCAACAATGTTGCAGTATTGTTCTCATAATAATTAATTGGGTTTTCGGCTTTATCATATTTGATTAACTTCGCATTTTTTTCTCAAAAGATTAATATGACTGTATTATACATACATATCAAATTTTAATATATAACTTCATATATATTTATCTTTAATTAAATTAATGATATCATTACTAAGTATTTATTTCTTATATTAATACTCATATAATATATTTTTGTAATAATACTTATTTTTTAAATATACTTCGATACAAATTATCATTTACAACGAAAATATAAATTTTTATGCAATATATATATATATATATTAGTATCATATATTTAAAATACTATATATATTCATATATATACTATATATGTATATTGAAACACAAAATACATCATACGTTATAAAGGTCGTAATAACTGGAACTTTTAATATTGTGGCGTATATTAATATTTATTACAGATAACAGTTCTCATTTTTTTGGGTATTTACATCTGTTCTGATCCGAAAAGTAATTTAATTTTATTTATGGTTGTTTAAAAAATATTTATATTATTTTTGCGCTAACTTCATTTCCTGACAAATTGAATACTATATTATTTATATATATATATATATATATATATATATATATATATATATATATATACATTTCTCTAAATATATAAATAAAGTGGACATTTCTCTAAAACTAAGATTATACCTGAAATCGGATGGAATTATAATTATTATTCATTAATTACTCAATTGTTATATAATGCTTAGAAACAAGCGAATCACAATAGAAGCACGAATTTGCTTTTCATCCAATTATGCTTCTGGTACAAAAGTTGGATTTTAGAAAAATAAAATTTGGAATCCTACACCTGGTACAGTATTTTAAAACTATTACTGGTATGTATTTAAATTTTACATACTGGATCAGATAGGTTCATTTGTAAATTAACTGGCTAGTTACAGTTTTTTGAGGAAATTTATTATTGGCGTAAATTATCAAAATACAAGTATTTTTTTTTTCTTTCAGTACAAAAAATCATTTGCAAAAGTATATGATTATGCATAGTTTGTTATTTATATCGTTTCCGTTTGAAAAATACAAATTTATGTTCCTGTGGCTCCGTTGGAGAAGCTAACCACTATGTTTTCTTTTCTTTTTTTTTTCTTTTTTTTTCTTTTGCGAAAAGTTTTCATTAAAACGCCCTGTTGTTGAAGAGAACACTTTTTGACAGAAATCATTGTAGGAAAATCCTAATTTGCTTTTCATTCTTAAATCATTTATTCTTACTGCTCGTAAAATTTCCCAGCAAATTTGAGAAATGTTTCAATATTTGGTTCCATTTCTAAATGTAGCTGGGGCTGATGTACGTTAAATCTGTGGATATCCAAAGTCTTCCCATTGGGGAGGTGTGGGAGTTAGGAGATAGGGGTGCGAGCCCAGGTGTAGCGTCACTTGATCGAGGTTCAAAATTGCGAGGTCCGTCGCCAATTGCCCTCGTGTTGCTTGCAGTGTGACGTTAATAAGAACTAAACTCAATTTCTAAATTTTCCATATTGTGTCCTTTTAAATGTATACCTTGTATGTATGTATATATTTTTGTCTCGTTGTTCATCTCAGAATTTTTCAATATCCTTTTTTGAGTGTTTGTGTATAATATGTCGCGGAGAATATGTCTGCTGGCTGAATCATTGTATTATTATATCAGAGTCCAGTATTACCAGGAAATCAGGGTTTTTGAATGGAGTATAGATTGAAATGAATCCCAGAGAATAGAAAGAAATAAAAAAAAAGGTGCAAATCTAGAAATTGGAAGTATTAGAACGATAACATCAATAAGGAACGTCGTTAGGACTATGGCGCCTCTGTAATCAAATCTTTTGATTATATTTTCTTTTGATTTTGGGATTATGTTTCATTCCTTTGTTCTTCATGCTACAACATGTACTGTTTTTTGTTATTCCATTGTAATAAAAAGTTAAAAAAAATTCCTAATAAATATTAAGTTCGGGGCTGATTTTCTTTCAGGGTCCTGTTTGTAGCTCTAAGCCCTTTGGGTGAGCTCGGTACACTTTGTCATTCTGTATATTTTTCATTGAATTAAATATGTTAATTTCTTCTTTTAAGAACATATAATTCAGAAATTTCTGTCAAATCCCACACAGATTACCAATTTAAATATGAAATTATTCTAAAATATAAGAACACTTATTAACGTCTTATAATCAGATATTCTAAGAATATAATTTGATATAAGACTAAAATTAAAAATTGCTTCAATTTCTTAGGATAAGTTTTGCTTTAGAATTATGTAAGCTTGTTAAAATATTTTACTTAAAACTCACATTACTTGTGACGAATCACTTCTCCTACACGACTCTTGTGCCTTAACTCAGTAAAATACAACTAACTCTAAAAGTCAATAACCTGTACAAGGATACACCAATTAAACTCACACAGTTATTTATTTATCAATTTTGTAATATAATGTCTAGGGAATATTGCTCTCCTTGGTGACACCTTAGATTGATTCACCCATCCAACTACTATCGAACTAATACTCTCTTACCCAAATCTCTCCAGTTCAGGCTGACTTTGTTTCTCGAATCCTCTGCGACCGCTATGGCCCGTAACAATATCATCTATCGCTTGCAAGGCATACACTCAGCGCTAGTCCCACACGGCCTCTATCCATTAAACTTCATTTTGCTTATATCTATATCTACTTCGTATATCTACCTCACTTCACTTTCTTTTCACCTGCCTCTAATTAACATAATCACATTTCATTTTGGTTGGGAAGAAATTGTTATTTGCAGTAATCAATCTCAATTAAAGTCCTCAAGGTTAGTGAAGAGAAAATCAACGAATAGCCCAACGTCACAAAGTTAATATGCAAAATCATTTTATGATATTTTTATAAAACATAATCATCATGTTGGATATAAGAAAATTATTATCAACAAAACTACAAAATATGGTTTCATTTAAATTTAAAATTTAAAAAAATTAAAATTTAATCAAGTGTAAGGTTTTGTATGGTATGAAGAGATATATCAAATCAAAATTTTATTCATTAAAGATGAGGATATGAACAAAATAATCATTATGAATTTTTATCAATCATAAACTGGGGGGAGTTTAATTTCTATTACTTTTGAATCTAACCGCATACTTTCACGCCAATGCCTTCAAATTCAATTTTAACAATATTTTAAATCGCAGGCAGCATGAGTGGTATTACATTTATTTTTGGTCCAACCAATAAGAGTCAGCAAAATTTAAACTTCATACATTATTTTTCCCATTTTTAAAATTTAGATATTTATTTTAAAAATAATGACTATGTTTGGCACTTCCTAATCAGATTTAAATTTAAAATTATGCGATATTTCAGATTTTTATGAAACATTTATGATAAAATTTGGAAGTTTTTGACATTTGTGCACGTATTTTGTTTTTATATTTTTATGTAATTATAGTTAATAGCAGTTAATTAGTATTGTGAGAGATTCTTGCACCCTTTTTTAATTGCTTCATTTCGTGAGAATGAGATTATTTTTTCCGTTTTGATTTATTTTCTTCCTTTGATCTCAGTTTCATTCACGATTTTGCTTATACAAATATTCAAATCTGAACTGAATTACCTTTTTTTCCTATTGTAGTACTTGAAGATGATTTAGAAGAAATCAAGACGTGTTAAAAAAAATTTATTCGTTGCGCAGGTCCATATTGGGCATTTTCGCCTCCAGTTATCTTAGCTGATAAATAAATTTATTTAACTTTGAATGTGATGGATTCACACTTATATAAATTTTGGGTTTTAAGAATTGTATAGTCTTAATTTGTACAATTTGGGTATTTTCCGATTTATTATTCATAATTTGTTTGGTTTCTCAGATAATTAAGATTACTATTACTTTGCATCCAAACTAAAAATTTCGCGAAAGTGTCTATTTAAAGAAAGAAGAAGAAAACAAAGCTAAACAAAATTTGAAATTGAAAAATATCATTGAATGCGAGTTATTTTTATCATTATATAAACACTGAAAATATACCATAATAAATGTATTGTAGTATCATGTTAATGTAGACTAATGTATCAGTTAATAAGTATTGTCATTATACTTGGATGCCTTCACTACATTTACTTTGTTCATTTACTTGCTTCAGGGATACCTTCAAACAAATAGGTTAAAAAGCAGTGAGCGAAAAGTTAGGTATGGATTTTTAACTTAATTTCCAACACGTATCTCATTATCGAAGATGTCCATCTGTTGGGAAAAGGATTAAAGGCCTTCTTTTACGAGGGAAGAAAAAAGGGATTATGTTCCTCCAAAGGAAATTTTTCGTTCAATACTTTCTTAAGGAGCCTGTTTGATTAAAGTAAAGATCATTGTAGGTACCAGGACCTGAATGGAATTCAGGGAATCGATTTATCTTTAAACAGGTAATCAATTTAATTGTCTGCCCAGGAAAAGTACGATAAAGTTTTCAAGTGGGCCGATTTACTTCACAATCTGCTGTAATTAATTACCTTTGTATGAAGGATGTCGCATAATTGGAGGCTGGGAAGAAAACTGATTTCGTTGAACCGTGGTGTCTCAGAAAGTAATGATTTTTCAGTTGAATGGGCTAAGGAAAGATTAACACGAGTTCGGCAAACTTTGAATTTGTTTCGATAAATCTAAACATCATTTATGGGTAATGTTTTTTCTATCGGAATTGGATTTCAATCAGAAAATAAATGAATGAAAGACAGAAAGATATAAATTGATTGTATTTAAATTTAATACAGGTCAGAACTGTTTCGTTTTAGATAGCAATTCTTATGACATGTACTTAATTAATAGAAATTCCTTAATGTATTAATTGTAACTTTTGTAAAATATTGGTTAAATAAAATAATTTAGTTTCATCGATACAGTTTTTTGGAAGGTATTTTTAAGTAACAGGCATCTGCCTCTTTTTTCAAAGCAATAGAGCTATTTATTTAACAGTTTTGTTTATAAGTAATAGATCGTATGTAACATCAAAATGGTTTGTGATTTAAAACCTATTTTTGAAAATCCCTCAGACAAATATATGAGTTATAATTTTAAAGCATGATAACGAAAAAAAAAACATTAAAAGTCTATTTTTATCTATTTTAATATAAATTTTTAATTACTCATGAATATAAGTTACATATTTTTCTTAAAAAAATATGTTTACAAATCTATGATAATCAAAAATGAAACTTAAAACATACAGAAAAAAAAAAAACTAAAATATATGAATGAATTATTATGATCCAAACAGAAATTTGAATGGAATATAAATTTTAATAATAAGAGGATATAAGGGATAAACTAAAAAATAAAGATAATTTCGAATATTTCTACTTGAGAATGGTGCATGAATTACTTCGTCGAATAAATTCATATTATTTGACAGTACTAAAAAGAAAATTAATCTTAATACGTTTAAAATGGCATACCAATAATTTGAATAAGCTAAAATTAGTTTTTGACTTCCTGTAGGAAAAGGTTTGCAAATTAATTTGTTCTCCTAAACCATTTCATCATAATATCAAATATAATTTCAACTATAGTTAAAAGAATCTTTTCCATGCATAATACTAAATTACGTAGTAAGAGAACAATAATAATGTCAATATAAGAAAACAAACCAATAATGTCATGCTCAAAATTTTCCAACAAACTTTTTGAAACAGTTTTATTTTTCGTTGATATGATCTAAGCTAATACAAGGATAAGCCAATGTTGATTTTTGTAAATGTGTTCTACAAGCAATCATCTCATGAAAGAAGAAACTTCTAATGGAAGTAGTTTCTGAGAATGAGAGTTAGCGATACAAAGGGACTTCACAAAAACCTAATTTCGTCAAATAATGGCAAACGGGAAAAAAAATATGTTGCTTTCTTTATGGAATTCTGAGGCAAAAACCATAGACTCAGAAATAAGTTTAAAAAAAAAATGATATTTTCATTGTAATGTATTTTGGCGCTATGTTATCGTCTTCCTCGCTATAAATATGAGAAGATTATGATAAATATTGAGAAAAGAGGATGATAATTATGTTCATTACTACTTTAAAGGAGTTTATCTTAAGTCACACTTTAATCTAGTTCACGCTTCTATGCACCTTACACACACACACACACACACACACACATATATATATATATATATATATATATATATAACATCTTTAAAAATAAATAATAATACTTAAAAACTTTTTATAAGTTTTATAAATTAGTACATTTGGTTTTTTTATGCATCAAATTTCTTTAAAAAGTATCAGTATAATGAACAGTTAAATTATATTTTAAAATCAATCTATTTATAACTTTTATATTTTAAACTTCCGTTTAAAAATTAATCGGATAATCAACTTAAGCACATATACACAAGCGAAAATATTTATTTTACTTATTTGGAATATTTATAGGCATATGACTAATATGATATTTCTCAGTAAAAAGTTATATGATATG
>BMAW01036644.1:45591-99924 GCA_019974015.1 Nephila pilipes
TAGATAGATAGATAGATAGATAGATAGATAGATAGATAGATATGAAAATACGTGATTTCCAGATTTAAACAACAGTATTTTTTTTATGTTTTCATTTTTCTCCCGTTTGTAACCTCTTTTTAATTATTTTAAGGATTGTTCTATTTAATTTTATTTAGTTTTATGCACTATATATCTTTTAATAGATTTACATTCATTTCCTGATTATGAAAAAGTATACGGAGTGTACAATGACTTTATTGGATGTTGGCAAACGAATACTATTTTCTATACTATATTGGTATATAATATTTTTAAAAGTAGAGTATGTCCAACACAATTTTAGCTGTAATGCGCATTTAATATGGAATACAACACATTAGAGTTTTAGGATGCATCCTAGCTACTTTTCTGCAGGTGATTTCATGCCTGGTTTCTTGTTATGTTATCTGACAGTCATATGTGTGAATATACATTCCGCTTACATAATATAATTATTAAATGCTTTATTCTACCTAAAATATAATATATTATTCGAAATTTTAGCCGCCACTCTTTTCGTCCAATATTTTAGACTCAGAAATATATCATAGATAGTTGTTGTACGAGAAAGCAAATTGTAAAAATTGGTTCTGACAGAGTTTTTCTTTCTTTTTTTTTACATTTCATTTTCTTCCTAAAATATTTAATAAAGTTGGGAGTATTGTTCATCAAACCTCAAATTATCCTGGAAAAATTATAATTTTCTGTTGTTAAATGCAGAATAAAATAATCCTAAATAAAACGATCATTGAACAATGTCATGAAGGCTAATGATTTTGTAATGAAAAGAAAAACTTTACTGTCTCCTTTGAATTTTTTAATTCATTTTTTTCTTTTATTACTCTAATCTACAATTATATATGTTTAGTTAAAGACAATCTTAAAAAAGTACAGACTTTTTATATGTTCAAGAAGAAACATAAAATTAAAGAAACTTCAATTACAGAATATGCTCTTTTCAGACTTAAAAAATCGATGGATAATGCAAGAAAAATCTGTAAATAAACTATTCATCAAGAGTTTCAAAGAGTATTTATTATACACAGCTACCCAATAAGTTTGCAACACCAGGAAGGAATAATCAGATGAACGTCAAAATCTCATAAAAGGAAGAAGATGTTAGGATATGCAAATAATTTGTATTTCAGCGCATTTAGACGAAGCAGGAGGGATAAGCGACTTCTGAAGCACTGATGAAAGAAAATTATTGTAGCAGATTTCTCATTCAAAAAGTGTTTTGTAAGGTAGCAGTTTGCTGAGAATATCGCGTTGTGCTTCAATTAAATAGAAATGTGTACCAGCAAGTGTCGGTATTCGACAGAGGTAGGATCATTGTATATAGAGTGTGTGGATTACCGTTCCGTGTTATCACCCGTGGCCAAAGTCCAGCCACTTTCATGGAAATGTGGAATAAATGGGTTGCTGAATATCATACTCAACGGCAAACAGGATCTAAAAGCCCTCCCATGATGACCCCAGAGAGGACAGATATATTGTGTGGTCAACCCTGCAAATCCGTACCCAGCAGTCTATTAATCAGGAAATGTGCTTGATTTCAGCAATCCCAGCATCCGCTCCTACGGTCCGGAGACATTTGCAGCAGTGAGGATTGTCAGAAATGCGACCAGTAATTTGGCTTCCCTTGACAATGCAGCATACTGTGAGTCTGATGCTCCAAACTACGAAGTTGGATACAAGAGCTGCACCATGTTTTAATTTTTTATACGAGTCCTGGTTCTGCATGCAATATTCTGATTACCGCATACTTGTCCGGAGGGACCGAGGAGATTGCTCTTCGCCTGCATGCGTTCAATTTTCGCTTAGGAGCTCTGCACATGGTGTGATGGTTTGGCAGTATGAGGTAGACGACAGCACATCTCTTGTCCGGATCGACGGCAATTTGAATGCGGATCGATACATTTCTGTCATCTTACTTTTAGTGGTTGCGCCCTATTTTCTTGACTTACCAAATGCCATCCTCCGAAAGGATAATGCAAAACCATATGTTGAAAGTCATGTTTTGACCTTAAGCGATTGTTGCCCTGACCTACACAGTCTCCAGTTCTGTCACCCACTGAAAACATGTGGTCTTGGATTACTGAGAGACTGGTCCGCCACCTTTCTGTAGCTAATATGGTTGATTAAGTATGGCAGATATTTGAAGCAGTATGGAATGAGTTATCTGTTTCTATCATCAAAAACCAGTTTGACCCCAAAATTGCTTACAAAATTAATGATTTTGTCTTAATGTCATACTTTTTACGTACAATAAATAGCTTCTCTGTTTTTGCTTTACTTCATGGTGTTGAAATTTTAATGACCAAAAGTGTAGAGGCAGAACAAATTGATTTCTCTCTTTTGACTGCATTTCTTCTTAAATCTTTTTATACTCTCTTTTTCAAAATCACAATAACACTTAAAATTTTTGGTGAAATGTTTATTTTACTTATTCGGGAATATAGGCAGAAAATTGTTTCCTATGTATTTAATATTATTTATCAAGGTCTTTTGATAAAGGTTGTTACCAAAATATTGATGTAATGTGTGTTTTACTAAGAGCAAAAGGTGATTCTTGAAAATAAATAGTCCTATTCATTCAAATGTATCTAAAGGGAACAATATTATGTTCTCATCATCGTATTAAATAATATTTTCTTGTATTGAACTTTTTCTTCTTTTGAAATCAAGATTCTTTCAAAAAGTTCAATTGTTAATTTATAGTAAATAGTAATTAATAATTATAAATGGTAAACATATCATTCAGAAGGCTAATAATATTCAAAATGCTTAGATTTATCAGTTACATTTAATTCTGCGTACAAATGGTCAAATTTAATTTCGTATCGGTAATTGTAGAATCGGCTATATTATTATGTTTCTCAAAACATATGATTAAATTTTGAGGATTGAAATCTGTACGATTGGTATTGTGGTAGATAAAATTATCGATAGCCCAAGCGGAATGAACAATTACTTTTTCTGGATAATTTTACAAATATATCGTAATTATAAAATTTTCAAAGATTAAAAGTTTATACTCATGTCAAATGTGAAGTATAAAATCTAAGAATAATTTCACATTTTTAGCTAACTATCTTATTTAATGATATAATTCTGCTGTAAAAGATGTCTTATTTTTTTCATTTCTAAGCATTTCATTGCATTTGATTGCTTTTATTTTTAAATCTGACTCAAATTTCTTTTAGTGTAACCGCAACAGAATTAAAATTAGTTCAAAAACCTTTAGAAGAAAAACATATTTAACTAACTTTAAGATTTATTTTTATGAAATTATTTTTAATGGTTATATTTTCGAATCATACTAATTTCATGGATTTTCACCACTGCTTTCGTAAAGGAGCTGTAAAAGATGTTATGTAAAAAGTTCTTTGTGGAGTATTAATTAATTTGAATACTTACAGTGAGACTTGAATATAAATATATGTATATAATTTTTTTCTTACTCTACACAATAATATCTCTTCGAAAATAATTGGTGCCCCGAATGTAAGTAACTGCTTTTCAACAAATCTATAACACAGTCAATGACTTGTTACTTTTTAATTAATCATTTTATTACAGTTTTTTTAATTTATTTCAGATTTTTAAAGCTTGTTAATCCAGTCAGGTCTCGTTAATATTTGATTCAGTAACAAACGAGTCTACTTTGCACATGGCATTATTATAGCTCCTGCATAAGCAATCGTTTGTGCAATCTTTCCCAATTATTGTGGCTTCATATTTCTAATTTTTCTAATGAAAATCGGATTAATTTTATTAGAGAACTTCATGTTTCTCTGTTCAGAGCATATATTAATACTTTTTTTCTTTTAGTTTTATATATATGAATCCTAATATTCGGGAAGTGAATTGTTCAAAATTATATATTGTTTTGTAAGAGATTATTTTCAAGATCTCGAGATCAGAGAGATTAGTTGTACGCTCAAAAATATTTTATTGGTAACATTTTAAGAGTTATAAAGCTTACATAGTTTTGTTGAACAATTCATAATAATCATTCAATATTTGGGAAAACAACATATGAAGGTATTGTTGAAGATCTTCTAGGTGAAGGCGCTTTATTGAACTTTAAAATACTTTATAACTAAAAAATGTTGGAGTTAGTTTAACCAGTGGAATTGAAGACTGAAGATTAAAATCCAATTTTTATTTATTTATGTGGATTCACTTCGAATGGTCTTTATTTAAACAACAAAATCAAAATTTCACTTGCAGAATCACACTTCCTATAATCAACCAATAAACGTCCACTAAGTATAATATTCAATTATACGTCACTTACATATGCGTCGCCTCAAATCTTTTCATCCTAATTCTATGCAATTAAATCTGCATACGCCACGTTTCATTTAATTGGAAGAAATTGGAAACTTAAATAATATAAAAAAATATATTTCCTGATTTCAATACAAGGGAAAATCGTCGGTAGCTAAAGCTACAAAATAAAATTGCACAAATGACTTCCAAAAAGGAATGTAGAAACAAATATTTTAAAAATAAGGGCAAAAAAAAGATAAATATCCTTATAATATAAGTAACCAAGAAATAAATCTTATGATTGGAACGGTTATAGGGTATCCAAAGCTAAGCAGGTTCATAAAGTCCATTTCTCAGCGCTTTCATCGCAAAAAGAGAAAATCCAAATCTTTGTAAAGATGTTACTTGAATGAACAATATACAAAAGAAAATTATTTTCTACAAAGAAGGCTTATTCATTATATTATTCTGAAAAAGTCAGCCACGATTTTTCTCCATTTATATTTTTTTTATACAAAAATTTCACCTTCCTTCAATAAAAGTAAGAAATAACTGATTATTACGATGAAAATAAAAATAGGATGCTAAAAAGAAAGGAAATTTCTAACACCGTTCTAATTCTTATTTAAAGGGGGAAAGATATGAATACATTTCATACGAAAAGTAAAATAACAAAAATCAAGATTATCTATAATATAATATTTTTCTAGTGATAGTGCACAAAATAGTTCAAAACTTTCTAAAAATGGAATTAAATATGCGGTTAATAATCATATGTATTCCAAAATCAGGCAGGTTGAATTTTATAAAAAAGTTGAAAAAATAAAAATTGTTATTATTTTTATGGAATATATACAATGAATAATTTTATTGAGAATTGAGGAGGAATGGATATCGTTAAGTATTTTATTTTCAAAAAAAGAATGTTCACTTTCAAGAACGAAAGAGATATTTTTTTAGAAAGAAGTAGAAACAGTTGAGGTTATCGCAGTCAATATTATAATAAGCAGCATATGTGAGTATCTCTTGCTCCTAAATGTTGCTTGTATTTTCTCTGCATGAGTAACATGCATCATACAAATAACTTGTATCATACATAAGATTAGTAACTTGTATTTTTATGAGAAACTTGTATCATACAGAGAAAATGAAAATGAGTTCTAGGGTGGGGCATTTGTCCAGTAAGATAATTATAGATGGATTTATAAAAGATCATCTCTCTGATCTATATTATCTATCCATATCTAGTCAGAGAAGAAGATAAAATAAGTATTCAAAACAATTTCAAGAAGAAATAAGAAGACATAATAAGATTAGAAAAGATGCACCAATCCTGTATCTTTGTAGCTTAAAAATACAGGATTAGAGAATTCATTTGCTGTTAAAAGAACACAAAACGGAATTGGGATGAAGTTACTTCAAAAATATCAGAACTCTATAAAGTCGTGAGATAAGGCCTTATAATAATTACGACGTTAAGAAAGTTGGTCATCAGAACATATAGTTCGTACTTGAGGCCAGTTAATATTAGCACACGTGATAAGAATAAATATTTTTGAAAAAAAACGAAAAAAAATTACGTATGGACATTTGTAACACGTCTCTGTTCCTTAAAACTGTACTTTTATGTGCTTCTTACACGAAAAAAGTGATTTTTTTTTCTTGCTTCATGAATTCATTACTCTTTAAATTGGATGTGAATTTTAGATATTATCGAAATTAGTTTTTTTTCCTTTTGGTTTTAATGTTTACCCTTTAAATAAATTGACCGATAAAAATACCTGAAAATATCTGAAAATATTTTATTCTTAGTTAGATGTCTAATATTTTTATTATGAATATAAGTCTATTTATAAGTTATCAATACCTCTTCTGAAAGTTAATTCAAATGCTGCATGTAAATCGTTTATGAGATAGTTTAAAATTCACGTCAATAGATGGTTAGGTTAAATGAAGATTTCTTCATGTGACTTCATATAAAAATTACGAAATTATCAGTAGTCTTACGATAGTTAAAAACATCAAATAAAATAATAATTTAAATTTGGGAAATGTAAACAAAAATAATTTTATTTATATCTATCGAATATTGCACATCATATTTAAAAGGTAAATAAATAATTCATAAGCGGAGAAGAGATGTATACAAATTTACCTATGAAAGCTTGTCAAGAAAGTGAAAATAAAACTGCAAGAAAAGTAAAGAAGTGTAGTTTGAAGGTATATCCTATTTCTATGAATATAATTACTGCATTTTTCATTAAAAATGTTTAAAATTAAATTTTCAGATACATTTTCCTGTTTAATTAGTTGCATTAAATCTGAAAGAAATATATCCTTCCGAAATTTGTTTTAACAATTTGCTCTCCGAACTATTTAATTTGTTTAAATAAATTTAAAGCTATATTTTAAATCAAACTCAAGAGAGTGTAACGTACATTAAAATTAAATTACACTTCTACGTTGGAAAATTTCCTCTGGATATGTTTAATTTGATATATTTATATATCAGACTTTAGCAAATCCATTTATTCATATTGTTTCGATACATATATCTTATAGTTTTCCTTTATCATTTTTAATGATTTATAAATATTAATCGAGCCGTTTTATAAAAACACATAAAATACCATCCCGCAGGGCATAGAATGCTGATACAATGCTTGTCTCTAAATCATTTAAACATAGTCCTTTCTAGACCTTTTGATAAGCCATTATTAAAATTCAAATGCAACAAGAATCTAAAACATATAGACATTTGAATTAAAATACGATGTTAACATAAAGATAAAATAATTATGTTACCTCATTATTTCTAATACTGAATTAGAAAATTTATCTTTCTTAAAAATACAAGGGTGATAAATATACAATTGAGAATTCTTTATATTACATAAAAATCTTTCTTTATTCACTCAAATTTCCTCTCACAATTCCTCTTACAGCTTTATTTTACAACTAAATATTGTAACGTTATTTTTATTAAAAATCTATCCATTCTCATTATACTTTTTACGCTTATAAAAAAAGGAATATTAGAATGAATGAGTGTTCACCTACACATATACAATGTTAATTTCCTTTGTAAAGGGCTGGTAGTGAAGAGTAGAAACATGAAAGAAGCATCCTTCGAAAATAGAAAATTGCCATTGTATTCCAGAGATAATGAAAATCATGAATAGGGAACTGGGCAGCAGGTTAATAAATCTCTTTTCTTGCAGGTATCAAGAGTTAATGGAAATACGGGAAATACACTGCATACAACACACATAATGTTTGAGTACTACAGATATGGATTTATTTTCTAGACCGTACCTTTCTTAGATAATGTTTATGATTTATTCCACCCGAATTTTAGAAATAAAGGCTGCATATTTGGTTCAAATATTGTCTTAGAACATTTATAAAATAAATTTTAAAGACTTAGTTAAATTTTAGTAGGCTGTTAAACCTTATTTACTAATATATTAAAAATTTATTTTATAAACACGATTAGATGAAATTCTAACAAAATAAAAGATAATATATATATATATATATATATATATATATATCTGTGTGTGTAGTGTAATAAAAATAGTCAAATATTTATTAATACGAAGTAACTTATTAAGAAATAATTAACGGTATTAACCAAAATTATTGTAGAAGTAAGTATATTAAAACATAGAAAAAAATTGAAAATTTCAACAAAAACAAGCAAGCAATAATTTTTTTAAATTATAGAATATGCATTAAGAAAACTAATAATAAATATATTTGCCCATACCTAGTGTTCCGACCAGCCTTTCATTGAGAATAGCCCTCTTGCGGCGATAATGCAAAAGTAACGCTTAACTTGTATTGTTGCAAAAATGTAAAACGAGCAGTTTTCGTTGTGCTGGGAGCGAATTAAGAATTGTCACTATATATTGTATTTCATTTTTATATGAATTTTGTAATAGTTTCAATTTAATCCTCTACGTGGTGCTCCACGATCATCGAAAAACCATTTTTTAATGGTGCCTGTTTCCTCTTTGTATTCAGTAATGATGAGCTCGTAGAGGATCATCGAACACGTAATTTCTAGAAGTACCACTAGTTGATATGAGATAAGCGGGCGCGTTACTTCTCTTCCTAGAGACCATTCACCTCTCTCAGTGATTCATGCAAATGATTCTCTCAGAGAATGGCGCAGTCCTTTTATAGAAACTTTTACACACCCCACATACATACAAATGCACACAACAGAAGCACCTACATTATATATTGAATTAATCTCAACTTAAAACCCATCACTCAGAAAGAAAGTCTTCCATCATTTCTAGAGGCAGCATTCCATTTTCTCTTTCATCTGTAAGTTTCTTTAAAGTTGAGTCGGTAATGACAATTGACTTAACTAAATAAATCTTAAATTGCACTAGAAATGAGTTTTGTTATTTGTGTATACTGACAGTTAATTTATTTTACTTTTACCTTTGATCGAAGTCTTACTCCCTCTCCACTACACGGTTCAATTGACTTTAACAATTTATAATCTCATAACTCATAGCTTAGAGATAATATTTAATATGAGTGACGGAAAATCCACATCAATAATTCTAATATTTATGAATTTTAATTTTGGTTCTTACTAGACATTTGCAATTTATATACATGTTAGAAATTATGTCTATCTAAAGATTTATGAATTAAATATCATGTTTCATTTCTGAAATATTTTTTTGAAATTATAATCATTTAAAATCTTTCTTGCATTTGTTACAAAATTTTGAGCAATTCGATAAGACATTAGTTTCAGAAATAAAAAAGATCTTGGCAGTCTTTCCATTCCATAGACTTTCAAAACTTCATTTTTCGTAATAATTTCATTTGACGGCCTTTTAAATCGAGTTTCTTTAAGAAAATGTGTGACCTTTAGTAGAAATGTTATTCTTCATGATGAACTTCATTTGCGATAAAAACTTCTATTTTGAATTACTTCCTGTCATTATCAGCAACAGATTCACTGATTGTAGAGCAAAGTTTAATACTCGTATTGTCATTTAAGAAGGTAATGAAATTGCCATTTTTCACGTGATAAGAATTACAGACTTTGCACAGTAATTTAATATTCGCCCACCACTAATATTGCTGAAAAATTTAAATAGCTTTTAAGAGTTAAAACTGTTATTCTCTGAATATTCTGATAAAATTGCAGCTAAAATATTCTGATAGAATGAAATTCCAAGCTTTTTTTTTTTTTTTTTTTTTTTTGTGAAGCAGAATGATCCCATAACGAAAATAGAATATTCTTTTATGTACAAAAGTTTCCTTAAATTTTATACGATTATTTATTTCTTAAAAAAGGCTTTGGTACATCTTGATATTAAATTATTTTTATGTTGCAACTTAAATAATGAGTAATCAATTTTATCCTTGAAATTTACATACATATTTCTTAAAAAAATCACGTTAATAATAGCAAATGACAAAACATATAACTGGTTGACCTTCCTACTTGTAAATAATTATGTTAATTTTTATGTAGTTTTGTTTTTCCAGATACGTATCGTAAAGAAAAAAATATGGATATTAATAATTAAATGAAATTAAATGCTTTCAAAATGCTATATGTTTGTAGATTTGTATTTCACAGATTTATATTCCACATTTTTGTTCTAGTTTGGATTCTTTAATACTAATTAAATGTCATTTCGATTGTTGTGAAATCCCAATCGTTTGAACTTTAACTGATCGTCTGATTTTATACTTAGCTCATAAAAAACGCCTAGTACGACGTAGTGTGTTTAAAACTTCTACTATTATTTCCCATCATGCCATGTGTCATTTGAATAATCTTCAATAAATCGAAGTATGAATGTTATAACGAGCTAAGTTTGAATAACTGCTAAGTTATATAATCCCTTAGAAGATGTACGATATACACTCGCAAGCTTCATTGGAGATTCTCCCGCATGTTGCATTTACGCGCCAAATATTCAAATGCATTTGCAAATGATGCCATAATGGAATCCAGATGGCGAAACGATGAGACCTAGAGCGAACATTTACTTCCTGTGAAGGAGATTAACGCTACAGATCGCATAATGGGGAGCTGAAATTTTTTTCTTTGGGTCATTTTACTCCGAAATGTGTTACATTACTTGTCGAGAAACGACTGTGAAGTTTTTGTTTGCTAATTACTTGAGTATATTTATATTTGATTAGATCTGTTAACGGTGATTGTGTGTTTACACTTTGTGTGAGAAATTGATCACTATTGACAGGTTATTTAAGAATCAATTTTGGTCATAAATTACATTTATTGATTATTCTATCTAACATAAATGTTTCAAAGTAGCAGACTTAAGCAATTAAATGTTTCTGATTTTCTATATCATAATCAGAAATATTGGATTAAATTAGAAAGTGTAACCACACACGTTCTCATGTACATTTCCCTTAACCTCTGTCGCTGCTTTACTACAATGTTTAATATGATAATTTAACCTTATGAAATAATCGTGGTGTTTGAAAAGTAGCCTTATTATGCAGTCTATTTATCTAGCAACACAACGAATAGGAACTAGGAGAGTTAGAGGAAATGTTGAAAGTCTTAGGAATACTACAGAAGCTATTATATCTGTAATATGGTATTAGCAGCGAGTTTGCCTGACTCGATTCCAGTTATGAACCGTCTTCTTTTTAAAGTTCGCAAGATAAGTAGATATTGTTTAATGATTTTCAAAGATTTGAAGAAACCAGTGTAAGATTTAGGCTGATTGTTATTGAGTACATGTCTTTTATTACGGATTCAGTGGGTTTGTCATAAATTTAATAAATACTTTATCTCAATGCCTATAAGTAAAAAAATGAAGACTAGTATAACATTTCTTATTTATCTTGATGTCGTGTTACAAAATTCTTTTAATACACACAGTTGTTTTTTTATGTTAATTTCAAATAATATGAGATACACAGATTGGGATTCAGATTTCATGTAGATCCTTAAATTTATCTTTAATGAGGATGTAAATGGGCAATAAATGTTTGAAAACAGGTCAATTCTGATATGCTTTTCCCTATCAACATTTCTAAATTTCATTTAAAACTAGTATGCTCCAATAATGGGACAGAAATTAATTATGGAAGCATCATAGTATTTGAATATTTTAACATATATTGAAATTGTTCTGAACACGAAAATATAGATTTTTAATGTAACTTGAAAATTTTTATAAACTGATTATTTTCTGAAGATACACGCATTGATTTCCAATGAAACTTATCGCTTAAATTATTCACTTCTTCGTATATTAATACATATATTGTCCAATTACATCCTATTTTTATAACATTCTTAAGCATTACTTCTGAAAATGTAGCAAATTTTGTATGTTTTTTTTAATATGCATATAACAAAATATTAGTTTCTTTTATCTTAAATCAGACGTCTTTGACATGCAGAAACATTTAATATCAAGTTTAAGTAACCATGATTGTTTTTAAAATTTACAGTAATGGATGCCATATTTTAACACTGAGATAACTGTATACTTATATATTTGTTGATGTAAAGAAATACATATTCATACGCACAAATAACTGTGTTCGGGAAATTAATATTAAATAGCTGATTTTATATCTGTATAAGCCATGTACTTGCTTTGATAAATCTGACGTAAGATATTCCCTCATTTGTTACACATAAACAAGAGTAAACACACACAAGAGTACACATAAACAAAGCACTCTTATACACTAAACAAATTATTATATTTATTTTAGATTTCAATAAAAAATTTTAAGAAATAAAAATCTTTATTGTTTTAATTTACCTTAACTTTTATACAAATACTGTTTTTTTCCATATATTTGTAAATTTTCATTTTTAAAACATTACGTCTATGGTACAGGAAATAACATCATTTTATCACTATGTTATAAGATCCGACCTATGTAGTCTTTCAATAATATAGACTTTAAAGAATTCGTATCAGAATTAAAAAATGTTTTGAGAAAAGTAAAATTGAGATATTTTATCTATAGAAAAATATGTATATGCTTACAATTTTATAATTCAATATCTTACTGCTATGTTAATGAAAATTTTCTCTCTTAAATAGTACATCAATAGAATCAGTAATGATCCTTCTATTATTTAATGTAAAATTAAAGTTACAAAATTTGAAGAATTTTAATGTCTTGATTACCTTAATAAATAGTTTCGTAAGATACGAATTTTATTTGTTGAGATAAACGTATACTCGTAAGTTGTAATACCTTCTGTAATATCAAACATGTTTGCCTGAGAATACTGACGGTATTATGTATATATTATATGATATATGTGATATCCCACCCTGATGTGGAAATAGAAAGTAAAGTTTCACCAATTTATTTATAGAATGAATAAATAAAATATTTATGTAAAGCTTATGACTTTTCATTGCACTTTACAAAAAACAAAAATATTTTCAGTAGCTAAATAATTGCGATATACATGTGTATATAACGCTTTGGACATGCCTTTTGGATTTTGCAATGTATTAAAGAATTTGAAACTTTCTTTCAATGTTTTTATATCACTTGTTTCATATTTAGATGTAAAAAAAGTGTATTTAAAAAAAATAATGATGAATAAAAACGATATTCGTGGCCGCCGTAGCCTAGTGTTCAAGGACACACGGTCGGTAGTTTTCTTTGAGTCGTGGGTTTGAGCCTTGTATGCAGTAAAGACCCACCATGAAGTCGGTGCTGATGCACCTTAAATCTGTCAAGGTCCAAAGTCCTCCCATTTAATTGGTGTAGAAGTTTGGAGAGGGGATGCCAGCACAGGTGTCGTCCTCGTGACTTGAGCGAAATTAAAAATTACGAGGCTCATCGCGAATAGCTATCGTGTTATTTTTAGTGTTACGTTAATAAAACCAACCAAACCAAATGGTACTCAATTCCTTGTTTAAATAGTTAAGTTCCTTTACAAAATTATTCAAATTTCCAAAAATTTAACCTGATGCCTTTTTAAGAAATTTACACTTTAAATTTGTGGTTTCAAATTACAGTTGCAAAACAGAAATTATCTTCTTTAAATAAAGGAAATAAATTTACTCGTCCTAATTCGTGATTAGATATTTTATCATTCTATTTAAAACTATATTTTATGAAATTATGATATAAACATAAGTTTGATTTTTGCAAAAGTACTTTCACTAAACATAGCAGAGAAATTAGTAATAATTTCAATTTACAAATAAATAGATTCTTCAATTTTTTATTGAAAGTACCTAAAAAGTAAACATCTTTTACTGCAGACGCTTAATAAAATATTTTTTATACCGTCTGCTAATTACGCTAATTAAAATACTTCCTAAATTAAAATGCTCTTCTTTTTAATTAGTTAGAAGCTTAGGAAAATTCGTTACTAAGAAACTACATATTATACTTTGCTGAAAAATCTATTTTTAATCTTTGCATCTTAACTGCAACTAATTTGAACGAAATTTTGTAAAATTCTTATATTGAATAATTAAAACAGCTCCGCACACATTTTCTTTAAATTTTTTTTTATCAAGTAAATTAGTGGTATGAAATATAAACCAGAGCAATTGCAATGTTTATGTTTTTATATTTTCCACTAGAATAACTTTGAAAGAGAATTGTTATTTTATTAAAGCCTTTTTATTTACATTAAAATATGTTTTAATTTTATATCTCAAATGCTTAAAAATATTATTTGTTTTATTCGAAAATTTTATCTTATGAAGTCTTACATAATAATTTGTTTTAAAACCTTCAGATGAACTTTACATTATCGTGAAAAACCTTAGGTAAAAATAAAGTCCTTGTATTACTCTATAATTTCTATAGACTTTTGAAAAAATTTCATTTACATTTTGAATTCCACGAATTAATAAATATTAAATGTTTATAAAATAATAGACTATCACATAAAACGCAAAAATAATTATTTTATAACATCTTATATTACTCAGATCATATATTTCTCAAAACTATAAACTTCAAATTTCAAGAGAAATTCCTATTCATTATAATAGGATATTATATTCATTATTCCTATACATTATTATAGGATTATAATTCCTATTCATTATATAGGATAATTTTGATTTAATTACATTTCTGAAAAGTGTTTATCTGTTCAACTAAAAATTATTTATAAAAAAAATATTCATAAAAATTAAATACAACGAATTTCCTCCAAAAGGTACGTAACAGTTTTAGAAAAGATCTAGCTAAAAGATATGTAAAAATATATTAAATTTAAATTTAATATAAAATTTTCAAATATTTAAGATACTGTTTTGAAAATTCATATTGTATCATTACAAATAAGCATCAATATAACATATTAATAATAATACATTGTGTTCCTAAAAGGAAATCTTAAATTCAAAAATCTACAATTACAAAACTAAAGAAATTACAATCCTTTTGAGGAATTAAATTAATGCCAATAAAGTTTCAAAATTTATAAAATTACATATATTTAATGTTGTCATCATTCAAGAAACACAACTGATCTCCAGTGGTGCGATACGGCGGATTTGTCGCTGAGCAGCAGATGACTATTTTGCTTTTAATCAGTGGTCTCCAAGAGACCCTTATTAAAACTTCCTACTCTTTCTCACAGCATTATCTGCGAACTTTGATGAACTAAAAATGTGAATAACTGCAGCCATTAAAACTATAACACTGAGAATGCTGAAAAAGAGTATGAGATGATATTTACTCATTAGTGTGCTAAACATAAGCAACTATGTAAATTTTAAGCAGATAGCCATGAAATTGAAAAAAAAGGAGTTATTGTGATGAATGCAATGAATACGAATTTCAGTAGAAAGGTGATGCGTTTACAAATGACAGGAACAAAACATCATTGGCGAAGTGAATGTACAAAAAACGCGCATGGTCGGCGCTCGTAGCGCAAGACTACAATAAAAGGAAGAACGGAGGTGCAATTAAAGACATTCACTACAAGTGCAAGATAGTTCTTTCGTGAAATATGACTGTAAGAAATCCCTTGGAAGACTTACCATGTGGAGGAATAATCGGAAAACTGAAGGAGGAGCATAGTTTGACCAGTGTAGCTGAAGAGTTCGGAATCAACCATAGTGTCATTTCTCTCAATTGGAAAACCTTTCAAATCACAAGTGCCGCTGCTAGAGAGGTTGGCAATTGCCGCCGTAGGAAAAAAACTGCAGCGGATGACTGATATATCATCCTTCAGGCGAAAAAGGCCTGATACCAGTCAGCTAGCGTCATTGCTCAGACACTGTGTACAGCAACAGTGTGTACCGATTTATTATTCCAGACGCCTTCAGAAAAATCGCCTATTCGTCCGCCGTCCTAAACGCTGCATCGCTTTGAAAGTTGGCCATCGGCGGCACTGCTTAAATTAGTGTAAAGAGCACAAAACTCAGCATCTCATTAATGGAGTCGCGTACTCTTTATGGGTAAGAGCCATTTCAGTGCAACAAGCAATTCTCAAAGCCAGTTGATTTGGAGAAAAGTCGGGATACTGTTTCATTACAGTAACATCATGGAAAGAGACCGTTACGATGATCCTAAGGTTGTCGTCTGAGGAGGCATTATGCTGAACGGGTGAACTGAGCTCCAAGTTTTCAACAGAGGTTCAGTAATCAGAGATCGCTATTGTAAGGAAGTGATCCTTCCCCATGTGCGTCTGTTTCGAGGTATTTTTGTATTATACTTCGTTTTTATGGATGTCAAAGTATGGCCGCACCAGACTGCTGATGCAGTCTGGTGCGTCTACTGGAAGCTGAAGATATCGCTCGAATGGATTAGCAAGGGGTCTACCCTTATTTAAATCCCATTAGACATGTGTGAGATTCTTTGGAGGAATGCCATGCTGCACGAAATACATCCTCCGGTGAACACCCAACAACTGAAACAGAAGCTGATTGAGGAATGGGAGCTCTCACCTCAAGAATTGTTAGACAATCTGGTTCTGAGAAGGGAGAGATAGGGCGAAGCAGCCATTGCAGTAAGTGAAGGGAATATCTCATACTAAGAAACATCTGCTTGTTGTTCTTCCTCTTGGGCAGACCATCATGTGTTACGATACTATGAGTTCAATAAAGCCTTTTTGTGTTTGATTTCATACTATATGTACAGTATTCATTTTTTCGGAACTACGCTTTCGCCATCGCTCTTTTATTCTTGAAAACTGTTGTCTCTCATTTATGAATTTTATGTCTCTTAGATGATTTTTACTGGAGTAATGCAAAAAATACCTGTTACTTAAGTGTTGCATACCAATGTAGTTCATGTTTATGGTGCTGATAATACATGATAAAAGATAAGTATTTTTTTAAAATAATACTTATCTTTTATCAATAAGATAAAGATAAGTATTTTTTTAAAATTTAATTTACCCCCAAAAGTTGTAACTTCTTTTGTTTTTTTCTAATAGCTCTTCAAATTTGGCTTATACTTTTGTAAACTCCCTGTCTATTTATTATTATGACTGTTATTTGGATTAGCGTAATTAATCGCATACTATTTTATTCTTGAAAACTATATAAAATTTAATAATTTACCTTTGTAGAAATATGTTAATTTTAATATTATCTGAAAATTAGTTGATATTTATTTCGATGATTAGATCAATTCTCTTTATCAATTTTCTGAATATAACACATAACTCATTAGTGTTTTTTTTTCTCTGTTCAAAATATCTTTCAGATTATGTATGTTCCAAACATTTCATTCTGTTTATTTCTAATATCTTAGAAGTTAATAACCTTAGGTTTTCCAATTAAATATTATAGCAGCGTTTAACCTTAGAATTAATTTTAATCACAACTGTCATCTTAAAATGACATAACATTTAACTTGTACGATAAAGAATAAAAATTTATCTAATAGTTATAACTGTTTACTAATTGTTTCAGTTGAATAATTTTCATTACGATCATTGCTCAATGTTTTTCCTTTTGAAATGAGAAAACGCCTTTTCAGTTACAGCCACACTTCTTATGTTTAAATTATTTATTGTATAGAACTAACATTCATTATCATTTTACTGGTTTCTGAGTTTCATTATCACCAACCTATAACACATCAGGCTAATACAGGAATTATTAGATTTATTCTTCCCGAGTGTGCTTTACTCCCTAACTGCTTATTCTGCTATTAATAAGGTTAACACTAACTGCTTATTGGGCAATTACCCCTACTATAGATTTTATCAACATTTATTTATTTCGCAAATTGTCTTGACAATGGTTGAGTCTTAAATGTTCGGTTTATGTCGTTACACTTCCCACCAAATTTTCTGTACAACTAGGATTTCTTACTTTCTTGACATCAAAAGAAGCTAGAAATAACTGGGAATTTATTAACATTCTTATTCAATCTTTCTTTTATACTGATTTTGGTTGATATATTGAGAGAATTGTTGAATTATTATAATTTGTGTAGTATTATATAAAGCTTTACATCAAGTCAAATTTAACATTAAGGAAATAATACACGATGCGTTTCATTTAATAAAAATTAATTTATGTTATTATCTATAAATATTGATTTTTTTCAATGGCAGAATTTGAAAATATTGTACAAATATGTATATATTCAACTCGTTAAGGATACCGTAACTCTGGCAATTGGATTTGAAATTAATTCAGTAGTATCAATTTGATTCTAACTTTCTCCTAGTTTAATCAAAAATCTCATTTTAAAGAAATGATGCAATGTATTCATGGCAGTGCTCCACATACACAGTACATTAGTTAGACTTTAGATGCTAGACGTGAAAGCTATGCTATGCTATCTCTCTTTGTTTTAATTACTTTTGATTATGAATACTAAGTAGAAATTACATAAGAGGAAAGAATTACGCAGAAATAAACAATTTATGTTAAGCAAAATGGAATCTATCTGGGATATCCACACTAATTATATCCATAAATTATATTTGAAAGATCTTAATTAGTGCTAGTTACCCTTATCGATTGTATAGAAAATTTTGTCATCTCTTTGCTTCACTCGTAAAGTATGTAGTTATTGATTTATTATAAAAATTCTACAACTATCTTTTATTTTAATTTAATAATTTTATTTACTCTGTTTTCTCTTCAACATTTGTTTTTGATTTCTAATCAAATTACGTGTTCTTATATATTTACAATTAAGTGTTTATTAAGCATTTTATTAACTTGAAAATAGCTAGAGCATTTATTTTCTGTTTCTAAAAGATTTAAAAAGACTTTTATTCTTAAAAAATCAATTCTTCTCAAGAATTTATCTTTTTAGATATAAAGGAATTTGATTTATCAAGAATGCATTTTAGACCATGCAATTTCTAATTAAGAAATTTATGTTAATTTGTAAGATGATACAAGATATTTTAAATATAATTTAATCGAATAAGTAATGATTTAATTTTTTTTTATATTTAAAAGAGTAAAAATCTATGAAGTCTCTTTTATAGAGATTTATAAATATTTTATAGCATGGCTAAAAGGAAAATGAAATTATATTCAACATGATTTCAATCGCAGGCTAGGTGAATATTTCATTTTTGCATGTGGCAAACAAAATATCAATGAAAATTCTCTTTTGTTGATAAATATTAGAATATAGATTCCTAATTATTGTACTTTAAATAAAATTAAGAGAAAGTCGTAAATATTAAAAGATCGGTACAACATTATGAGCTAAAAAGGAAACTGGACTCTTATTTGAAGTATTTATCTTTCCTTCCAAGGCAATAATAAAAATTTGTATTCAAATGTAAAACGTATTGTAAAATAATGAATAAATTATTTTCGTATGTGAAAGATTTAAATAATTCTTTCTTATAGCTTCTAAATCTTACTCTTTATATCTTATTGATCAATCACTTTTATCTTTTAATATTTAAGAATGTAAGTCGTAGTTTTCTTTCTCTTCTTACATTTTTAGACTCTTATGTCGTCATCATATATATATATATATATATATATATATCTTATACTTTATCTTTAACATCAAAATTCTATCTTAAGTAATATATGGAGTCACTAAAAGTATATAAAGTTTAATTCAATAGTACTTTTCTTACTTTAAGGACTTAATATATATATAGTAATATTAGCCACATGATTAAAAATGATACAAAAGAATGTGAACTAAAATGCATTTATTTATTTATTCACAATGGACAACTGATAAATTGCAAATTATCTAGAATTTCTTCATTTAGCAATTAAATTTAATAAAAATTTTTAATACTGTAATTTCTGTTTGATTTGTAATGGAGTAAAAATCGTTGAATCATAATTTATCATCTTAAAACTATATAGACTGGAAATCTTACGATACAGTTTCTATATCTGCAATAAACATTTAATTTGAAATCATGAACAACGCATTTATTGACAAATCATGTACAAATTTATGTATTATAAAATACTTTTACGTCGGTGAAAAATTGTAAAAACTGTTTGATGTTCTTACGATGATGCCATCAGCTTATGACCCTTCATCTAACCTATTCCATAATTTTGATTCTTTCAAAACCTAATTTTAACGACTAAGAACAGAACAATGGTTTTTAAGATATTCGACTACTTTCGGAACCATGATTTTGAAAAAAAAGTCATAAATGATCTTTTTTTATTTTTAGTATTGTTTGAATATAAAAGCATTTCAAAAGTTTAATTACAATGAAAAAATTTTAAAATGCAATTTTTTAGCATAAAATAAGAAAAAAATAGCATATTTTTTAATATATTTTCCTTTCATAAGAAATATTTCTATAACATTGTTGTTCAGCATATTTATTGATATGACCCCTGTACAGAGCCTGAACTAGGATTTCTTAATAATTAAAATTATTTGCAGAGTTATTATGAGTTGAAATAACAACACGCTTTTTTTTAAGAAATCCTGCAATCTTATGCATTAAAATATGAATAAATCCACTTATATACCATACATTACAAAAGTCTTAGTTCAAAATCTTAAGAATAATATGAGAAACATTTCTACCAAATTCTATCAATATATAGAAAAAAAAACATTTGAGATATTACCATTCAAAAGTTGTAAACATACTGAAAATTATATACTTCAGAAAATGGATTTAAAATAAAAACTTGTTCAGAAAACAAGGAAATGTCTGATATTAAAATACTTATAACTTGATTTCTATGTACAAAAGCTATACAAATGGAAGGTAGCTTTAGAAAAATAAGATTTCAAATATTTTCATGAATAAATAAAAAAAAACGATATTTTCTCCGAAATTCGAGTTCTTAACGTAGTCGGATACCTTAAAGGTAGTGAGGAATATGTACTTTATCCACAGATTCAAAAAAAGTATTAAAACTGTCCTGAGAATTTGATGGAACCAATAATCTATCAAGACATTTCTGATTCCATAAATGTTGCATAGTTGTATTTTATTCATTTGATTATAAAAACATTTTCCAGAAGTATATCTCTCCCGATTATCTAAAGGAATGCTCAAACCCCTAGTTTTCAAGTAATTCATCCAAGTACTTTAGGTATAATAAAAGTAATAATAATAATTAGATATTGATTGCAATATTTTTCTATTTATTTCATTGTGCTATTCATATGTTATACTGTTATTTTAAAAGCTTACATTTCATTCTTTGTATAAGATCATATAATAACAGTTTTCAAGTGAATTATATTTCACTTTTATGGCACAATTGAAAAAAAAAAAACAAGAAAAATATGTATGCTGTTAAAACACCTTTCTTTATTAATAATGTATAACAATATCCGACTAATTAATATAATTCGTTAAATATTAATCGGTAAAGACCCAATTTGATTTAATCTGTAACAAAATTATTTTATGCAATAAAATCTGACATTTTGATGAAACCTACCAAAGAATTATAAACGACATTTAGAAGATTAGACAGTGAATGCCTCATTAATTTTTCTAACATGATTACCTTTAAAAAGTTTTGAAAATAATGCGTAACATTGTTTGAAAACAGCATATATTAGTATCAGTGTTTGATAGTAAAACTCATTTTTAGAAATTAATTTCCCTCTATTTCCATAGTATTGGTTACCATTAAATTAGTTCCTTAAACATGCAAGACTTTTTTTTTTCCTAGAAGTTAATATTTATTTACAAGCAACTGGCTACAAATATACAAAAATGAATAGTTATGTTACATCATTAGAGGTGTATTATTTTGTTAATATATTATTATTTTAATACATTCTTCGTGTTTCATTTTTATTACTAAGTATTTTACAAATGCTTAGACATTGATATGGAGACCATCTGCGTATTTTTTGTGTGGTATAATCATTCAAGTCTATGAGAAAAATGGGAAACAAATTGACGTATTTGAGGTTTAAAAAAGGTTTTTTTAATCGTATAACAAAGCAATTTTTTGTATGCGAATGTTGCATAACACATAGACACGGATCTCAAATGCGAAGGAAAAGTATCTTTTTTAAAGAGAAAAAAAATTATTCTTTATAATAATGAAAGAATTACTGTGAGGAGTAGAGAAAGAGAGGGTATTTGTAAAAAATAAAACTGTTTTATCATGTCCAATAGTTAAATATAAATTTATTGAAAAAATTGAAAAATTATATAATTTTATTTTTACTCCGAAATTCCAACATATTAATATAACATTTGATGCACTATTGAAAATAATACTTATAGATTGCTTTAAAAATATTGTATTTATAATAAACAATGTCCATATGTTAATTTTCAGCTCTATATAGAATAAGGTAATACTTTTCTATTCTGGAACTTTAAAAATGTTAAGAATCCAGATGCTTTTTAATCTGCAATTTCTTTCTAAAATTAATTATTGCACATTTATACTTATTTAAGTTACATAAAATTTAAATAATCTTCACTGAAAACATTTTCTTTACACCTTAAAAAATTATTGTCTCATAAAAAATAAATACCGAAAAATCATTATACCATACGTTTTTTAACTTCATTTTAGAAATAAAAATTTAAATACAAACGGAAATGTAATCTAGACAATTCATATTACAGGATTGAATGTGTCAAAATATACATATACAGAAACAAATGTGTTGCATTAAAATCAAAACAGTAAGCATTTCTCTGTACGGACTAGAGAATTTTCCGCCTTAAGCAAAATACAGTCATCAGTGAAGATTCTTTGCAACATTGAACAATTATGATCTCGATGTTCTTTCTAATAGATTTGGGCTGTTATTTTATCCTTCAAAATGAATATTCATCCTGAAGATTGGGAGCAAAAAAGTAACCTACATTTTCAAAACAACAAAAATTTGCTTTATTGTTGGATCCTCACAATAAAAGACGTCTCCTTTTTCAGACATCATTGCTTTTGTAAGACGTCCCTAAACATAAATTATTCTAGTGGAAATAAACAAATTGTTCTTCACAGAGCAAATTACTTCTTTTCAGTCATTAGATTTTCAATTTATAGGATTTCTGTGCCATTGTATGCATTTGTTGACATTAATTTGAGTAATGCGAGCCTAACGTTTTACAAAGCCATAAAATTCTAATCCGTGCAGTTATCAACTAACATTTTTGCTTTGAACTGGATCTTCTCAACCGTTGTTTAAATCTACTATAAATTGTACTACTTCTCACTGGATCCTGTCTGAGATTCTTCTTACCACCTATAGTATCTATATTTTGAAGTAGAACATAATTCTTTTGGTTATAATTTTAGACACAGTTCCTCATGTCACGTGTATAATGTTGGGAAAAGATAGCCACTTATACCTCTACAAAACAAGCACCGATAATTCCACGATTTTTCAAATTGCTAAGATCTAACATTTTAAAATATGTACCAGCTTTTGTTTAACTCGTTTTGTTCATATATATAGATAATAGTTTTGTTTCCTAATTTTTCCCATTCTCCCTTTAAAAGTAAAGCGTTCATTCTTATTTCCTGATATCATTCCCTTTTAACTTAATTTATGCAATCACGCGTTCTTAAAATTAATCTGTAGAGATTATCTCTCCTAGACTTTCTCTCTGCGGCTAAAATCCCTTGGAATCCCTCCAATCATCACTCGCGATCCTTTACGAAAATCCCTACTATAAAAATCAAAGCAAGGGAAAATTCTCTCTCTTATGCTCTTCTGACTTTTGTATTGTTTAACAAACGACAGAGTTGTATCTCTAGCCTTGTGAAATTGCTCTCTCTTTCTCAGCTACAATAAAGTAAACAGTATTTAAACTTGATCTTGACTTCAACTGGTTTTGTAATTAACTAAATTGTAATTTTAAAAGAAAGGCATTACGTTATATATATGTATGTATGCATGTTAAAAATATGTGTTCCCTGTTCAAAATGTGTACTTAAAATTTAACTCGCTTCCTATCATCCAATCAAGCTGAAATTCTAACAAACACCAATAATTCCGATGATAGTATAATACTATGGTATGATGAAATAATGACGTACTTGAGGAGGGGTCCTAGTTCTTCCATTTTTTTTCAAATTGTAAGGGACTTTCTATGATCCGATAGAGTTGAAATATTGCATTCATGTATAGATCACGCATTTGCTATTTATTCTCAAATTCCCAGACTAAAAAAGAATGATACATACATAAACTGTAAATCAAGCCTTTTCTTTTTTAAATATAAACTAAATGATCTAAAATAATTTTAAGCCACATTAATATATAATTTATTAGCACTTGAGGCTAATAAATTATATATTAATTTATATTTACATTTTGCGATACATTATATTAATTTATATATTTACTTCTTTTGATTTCAAATGTAAGTATATATATAGGTACTTCATTTATCTTAATTATCCAGATAACTTAGCTAAACGTTTCAAGTATTTTTCTATATGTATTAATTATATACTATTTTACATTTAAAAACCTTTTTGTAACTTTAAATAAAAGCATGATTGCAAATATTTTTACTTAGATTAATAATGTGCAACAGGTTTCTTATCTGTAACTGTTTCACTTCTATTGATTAGTAGACTTCCTTCTATAACCACTTATGTAGCAAGAAGAGATGCCGTTCTCATTATAAATTAACTTAAATTTTAATTTTTGTGCTTCTTCAAAAAATGTTTCCGTTATTTTATTTGCTCGCTTGTACATAAATATATATAAAAAAACATGTGAAATATTTACTAATGTATCAAATTCTAGTATTTAAAACAGTATCTAAAATGCCTTTTCCTCAGTACCTTAATAAGGAAATTAATTGCTTATAAAGGTGTCACTCTTGAAAGCAATATGAAGACAATTGGCTACGGATCTCGAAAATTTGTTCTTCAGTGAAGTGATGAGGACGACACCTGAGGTGGTCCCTCCCTTTCCAAACTTTAACATGACACCGTTGGGAGGACTTGGAACCTCGACAGAATTTCGGCGTATCAGTTCTGCTCTGACCAGGTAGTTCTTTAGTGGCATTAGAGCTCAAATACACGATTTGCCGAAAAGAGCGCTGACCGCGATTCTCGAACATAAAGACTGAGCTACACCATCACTTAATCAGAAAAAAATAAAAAAAAATTTTAGAGATATTATTTTGAAAAAAAAATATCATTACGTATTAAGTATTTCATTATGAATGTTTGCTATTTCTCAGAATCATCTGAAAATATTTGTGAGAAAAAGTTTGTAGTAATTGATCGATAAAGTGATCAGGAGGAGTGGCTTAGGTCTTGGTGAAGTTACATTTCATTTTATATTTTCTTCCTGAATCATATGACTGTGACTTAAAATTGCGTTTTTTTTACTCCTCGTAATGTATTGTTTTAGGTCAGGAACATCTCAAAGGCATTATATTTCGAAATCACGGAGGAATACTCTAAATGGAACATTTACGATTCAGAATCACAAGCAGAAAAAGAGAGAGAGAGAGAGAGGGATCACTACTATCACCTAAGAAAAAGAAGCAGGATCTGGTATTCAACCGTGAACAATGAGCATTTTGTTTTTATGGTAACGTTTGAATAAGAAATTTGGAAAAGGTGAAATATCTGTAGCAAAAATAAAGTTTATATAAAAATAATTATTATTTTTTTAAAAATATAAATAGCATAACATATATTATAATTTTGAAAGTAGTGATTAAACATTCTAATTTTTTCTCTTTTTTTATTTAACTTACTTCTTATTGCTTATCAAATCAGTAACAACATTAGTTAAATGAACAAACCATATTTCTTATCGTATTTTCTTCAAAATAAATTAAGCTCCAACTTATACAATGTTAATTTTCACGGAAAATGAAAAAGAAACACATCTTCTGGAAAAAATGAAACTCGATTTATCGTAGTACAAAGATAAGAAAAATCATGAATAAAGAATCAAGTACAGGCTGATCAATAAATCTTGTTGAATGCTAAGGTTAATGGAAAAAGAAATTGGAACATGGGCATTAAATCCCATCCCGATCATAATGGAAAAAAATCATTTATGACTTTTTATTACAGCTCATATCTTTCAACAAAAGTTCCTGATTTATTATGTTACTTCAATTGTAGTAATTTATCAAAAGTTGCATTTAAAAAATGCATTATGCTCCCAGAGGTTATTTCATACTTACAGTCTTAATTCAATTACTTAAAATTGTTATTCTTTTAAATGAACTAATTGGAAAGTTTGTCATTTTAATGCATTATGGAAGTTTGGGGCTCGTAAAAAATTTGTGAATTTTTCAAAAAAATAAATAGTTTTTTAGTTGCTAATAACTTTAAAAGATTTTATTCCTGATTGAAATCATTTATCTATTAAATCTGTACCCTAATAAATGCCTAATTTAAAATTAAAAATAAATAAGACATTTTACACATTTTTTATGTTTTGATTTATGATCATTTCTAGTTGTTTCTTTAGCCACCAAAGTCGCTATTATTTTAGCTAACTATAAAATGTCGAAGCTGAATACTTTTCAAAACACTACATAGCTGAATATTTTTCTAAACTTTATTGCAAAGTTTGTGTGTGTTTATTTGATGCCTAGTTTCAATAATAATTAACGTAGTATTCTAAGGAAAATGTCATAATAAACTTTCCCTAATTTTTTTGTTGGATTGAAATAAAACATATGTGACACATGTTTAATGCCTGTTTTCACCAGTAATGAACATAATTTTCAAAGATATCCACAATAAATTTCTCCTAATTTTCATTGGTGACTGGGATTGTTCTATTTCACTTCATTAAGAAGCAACACGAGAATTGATGGCAAAGTGCCTCTTAATTTTGAACGTCGTTCACACAGAAATGTCTCTGAGCTGGCACTTCCTTCTTCAAATTTCCACACCGCACCCTAGGAAAGATTTAGGTCTGCCAGAATTAGTTAACATGCATCAGCCCCGCTACAGTGTGCTTTGTATCATCGTGAATACAACCAACAGTTAAATGAAAACAAAGACCGTGTGTCCGAGACCATAGACTAAGGATTTCTTGGCCCCATAATTTTTTTTGTTGAATTGAAATAAAATTTATTTCAAGTTAAGAAATGTATTTATTTAATAATTGATGTATTATTCAAAATCATATGCAATCCGAAATGTATAAATTTTTTCAGAATCTTAAGACATTTGTTGGGCAGCCATTCTTAGTTTTTATGTCAGGATTTTTGAACTATAACTTTTTAATTTGGCTTCCTTGTTCGAATACTTTGGGGTCAAATGATTTTAAAATTGATCTTCCCAGACAGAAAAGCAAAGTGGCTTTTGTAATAGATCACGTAACATAATAAATTAAATTAAAAGAAATTCTATATAATGCGTTACAAATTAAAGAATTCATTTTCTGGGAAAATGTGTTTTTTTCGTAACGCATTTCATAGAACAAATATTTTTATTTGTTTATAATTTTTTTTCTTTTTCACATCTGCTTTGAATTTTTTTTTTCTTTATTTTCTATTTTATCATCTGTTTTGCTGGGGGGTTTTTTCGAAAAAAAATTAATCATTATTATCTGTTTTCATGGTCAGTTAAACTTGTGATTAAAGCGTTCTCATACAACCATTAAACTAATTTCAGTTATAATTAGTAACACTTAATTGAACAAACAGCTTTTATCTTATTCCCTTCTTTCAACCTTCTTATCATAATTAATAAAAAAGTAACAAATTTATCTTGTCTTCATTCTCCTTAAACATGATTTCGTTCTTTCATTTTCGCTCATTTTTCTTTTCTTCAGTCTTCACAATTTGCTTTTGTCAATATAAAGGCTGTTAAACTTTCTCAAAGGTGTTAAAGAACAAATAATTACTATCCATTTATAAATCTGAATAAATTCTTAGAAACCTTAATAGAAATACTGTGAAAGTACTGCGTTGCTGTCTTTTCTGTTATCAATTGAACAAGTTACGCGTTTAATTAATTTTTAAGTTGCAAAGTTTTTTTTTCTAATACATTTTAATTAATTATTTAAAGCTTCAAATTATGTAGGTAAATGTAAAGTTTTCTGAGAATTTGTATATTTCAATAAGTGACATGAAAACATGAAACCTTATGTAAATTTACCGTCAAAGATATATCAAAGGATCTATCTGTAGTCGATGTGAATTTTGCTCCATCTCTTCAAATTTAATAAGTATTCATTAATCTATCTGAATATAAAATTTGACATTCTGAAATTTTTTCTAGAAATGTTAACATTTCAAAGTCTGTTCTTGTTTTTATTGCATCATTTCGCATCATTTCTTACTTTTCTATTAATTTTAATTTTTCCAATAAACACGTATTCATGTTTTGAACTATATGCAAATGAATTATGTGAATCGAAGTTGCAGTGAGATATTGGATACCCCTTTATGCTTTCGATGATGTATTTGGCGAATTATACAACCGGTAGCCAAAGTTGTGATAATAAGAGATGACGACCTAATGGCCTTTAAGAAATGAATAAATATTCTAAAACTAATTCTGAAGATGAAAATTGTAAATTTAAGCAGTATTTAATGCGATTGTTAAGGTTATAGCAAGTTTATAAAAGGAAATACAATTTTGAGATATATATAAATATAGTTTTCTCTTATTTTATTTCTCTTAATTTTATAACATAATTATATGTAAAAATATATATAATTATAAAATATTATAGTCATAAATAATTATAATTATATTTATAAAATATAATTATTAATAATTATATTTATAATAATTTGTGTATCACTTAAAGCTATAATAATTTTACAATATTTACAGTTTTACTATTTATATTACTTAAAATAGTGATAATTGATATGCAACTATTAATTATATTTATAAATAATTATGATAATATATTAGAATTCTATTGATATATGTATTGTAAAAGAATATAAAAAATAATAAATTAAATAAAAATAATTTATACTTAAAACATAAATTAGATAAATTTATACAACGAGTAATATCACAAATGACTATTTTACTTAGAAAATTTCCTGCGAAGGAGAGTAAAATTTTTTTATAGCTTGCAAAATTTTTTTTATAGATGGCAAAACACATTTCATTTATTCCTCATACAGCAAATCTGCCTTCTTTTTTTACAAATTTTCTAATATGATGTTCTTTTATTCATCTGGTTCAACATTACCAAATAAAACCATCCTTTGATTTCTTTTCCTCAACCAAATGCATAACATTCTCACAAAACGAACATTAAAGCTTTTTCTTTCTCAAAATTATATCTTTATTCATGGAGTGCTGAAAAATATACATTTTGCTTCTTTGCTCCAAATTATTTAAAAACCTGTAAGTTAAAGCCTTTCAGACATACTTAAGAGAACAATTAAAGGAACACAGCAAGGTGAACAGCAATTGTAGGTGGAAATAAATGATTTGAAAAAAAAATGGGTTAAAGCACAAACGTTTTATTATAACATAAGAGTACGTTTAAGATATCATTGCTATTTTTCCAAAAAAAATAGTCAGACATTTCCAACGATAAGTAACCAAGAAAAGAAAGTACGTAACGTATGTATATATTTCCTAAAAGGAAAGTTATCATGGTTACCAAATATCAATTCGCCAGATTGAAATCATTATCGTAACTAAAAATCGTCAATTATCAAGGAACATCCAATGCTTCACTTTTGAACAAAACTCGAAAAATATAAATTACTTTTCCTATTTTTTTCTTTAAAAGCTAATTCTCTATGCAGCCAAAATAATAAATGATAAAATGAACAGCAAAGAGATATTATATGCTTTTGGCTGAAAATGCCATTTAGCTCACATCCTAGACGTAATTTCAAAAATAGCAAATTTTGGCGATATTTGAAATCAGGTCAATTGCATAAACTCCAGAAGGCGTTTAATTAAGGGTCGGCATAGTGGTCGATATTGACCCCTGGGGTCAATTCGATTTAGGGGGTCGATGAATGAATACCAATGCTATTCAATTGTAAATTTATTGACAGCAACGCAGTATGTGCAATATTCGTTTGGAATACCATTTGTAATTACAGTTTTGTAAGTAATGTTTTTGTAATAGATTTCAACTTATTTAATTTTTCATTCCAGCATACTTGTTAAAATAATTATTATTTTTTTTTACCGTGTAAAGTATACATGTTTACTCAAGGCATCTCATTCTCACACTTGTGAGAAATGATACTTGCTCCGTTTGGCTACAAGCTGGTCCGAATTAGAGCACAACCCCTTAAATCATGACTGCTTGATAAGCCTTACGAGGAAAATGATGAACTATCAAACCAATCACTATTTCACACCAAAATATAATAGTTGTCAAGAGGTGCATGCTCACAAAAACTCTTTGAATTGTTTAAACAATTACATAATTTCTTACTGAAATTAGTTTAGTTCAATTCACTTTTGCTTTTATTAACGTCACATTAGAAACAACATGATGGCTATTGACGACGGACCTCGTAATTTTGAACCTCAGTCAAGTGACGAGGATGACACATGAACTGGCACCTCCCTCTCCTAACTTCCATGCCATGTCAACTGGGGTACTTTGAGTCCGATAGATTTAATTTTTCCGATAGATATCCCCGGTTACACGGCGGGTATTTTGCGGACAGGGATCGAACCCGCGACTGAATGATACTGAAATTAATTCAGCCTAAGTGACGAATTGCAAAAAATTTAAATTATTTCTTATTTGCCCGATATATTTACAAAGTTCAATGATATTTAACACATTTCAAAGGAAATGGTATTACATGAATTCAAGCACGAACAATTATTTTAATCATTCAAATTAAGTTAAACTTGTATAAATCTTCATTGCTACATAAAGATTTTTTATACTTTTGAAATTTACTACAATTGGACATAACAGAAGTAGATTTGAAAAATACATACATATCATGTTGAAAAATAAAGCAATGATTTTAAATTACGCTTTGGAGATAATAAATTATAGATATCCCACAATTTATAGCGAACATTTCTGCTCAAGTAGAATATAACAAAGTCATTTGCAAGATGAAGACATAGAGTTATTATTTAATCTTGAAGAAAACATATTTTTTTTGCAATTTAACTGTGAGTGAATTTTTTTGTATATAAATAATACGCAAAAATATCCAAAACTAGTTATTCAGCATTTCCCTTCTTAATTACATTCCCAAGCTGATATATGGTTGAATCTGTCTTCATTCAATTAAATTCTATTTTAACAAAGAAGAGAAATATATGGCGTATGGAGTTCCAAGGTGAAGTAAAACTGAAATTAACAAATTTCGAACCAAATAGTGCTAATTTAGCCAAGAATCATCAGGCACATCCTGCTTATTCATTTATGTAAGACTTTGAATTTGTCTAAATCAAAAGAAGAAAAGAGTTGATGATCAAATAGTTTGGCGCCCCCTGTTTAGGACAATACAAATACTGCAATGGAGTGTCGAATTCTAATGAAAATGTGCATAATATTCAAAGGAATATTTAAAATTTGGTTTTATACTTTCACCAGTGAACGAAAGAAAACCGTTGTTTCTTCTTTGTGAGAAGAATTTTAGCAATGTTGCCATGAAATCGGCTAAACTAAAAAACTATTTTAAGAGAATGTATTCGGATAAAAAAAAATAAGGATTTGGATTATTTAAAAAAAAAATTAAATAAGCATATGCAATACGACTAACTTAAAACAATTTGTTAAGCCATCAACTGAAATTGATAATGAAAGCGGCGTAATATATTAGCACAATATTTTTCTCAACACCGCAAAAAAGAGAAAAATACCTGCTTTTGAAGACGTCATTGAAATTGTAATTAAAAAAGTTTCTTCCACGGTTTCTATATGCTTTTCTATCTAACTAGATGAAGCCATTTTTGGAAGTTCGTGTCTTCATATGGCTTAAGTAAGATATTTTAGTAAAATAAAATGTCAGATTATTGACGAATTTTTATTTGCTAAATATTTTGAAACCAACAAAAAAGAAATATTATATATGAGTGTTTGAAAGAATATTTGAAAAAGCATGAAATTTCGATAAATAATGTAACTGTAGTGGTTACAGCTAGCGATTAACATAGCAGGCACCACAGGCCTGCTATGTTAGTCCGCTACCGAGGTTTTACAACTTTATTTGAGAAAAATGTACCTGTCTTTATATGTACCATTCATTGTCATTTTTTCTTAGAACTCATCTAAAAAAAATTTCTCAGGAACAATCTTCATAATACATTGTAGTTGTGTATTAAATCATTAATCAAATTAGAGCACAACCTCTTAAACCATGACTGTTTGCTAGACATTACGAGTAAAATATTGAACTATCGAATCAACTGTTATTACACATCGAAAGATGATGGTTGTCAAGATGTGTAGGTCTACAAAGACTTGTTGAATTGCTTGAAATAATTATAGAATTTCTTATAGAAGCTAAACTTGTCTTAAGTAATGAATTGCGAAAATGTAAAAACAGTAATTTTCTTTATTTTGCAGATGCATTTGCAAAGTTCAATTACTATCAAACACGTTTCCAAGGAAAAGATATTACATGAATTCAAGCACGGACAATTATTTTAAGCATTCAAGTTAAATTAAACTTGTTTGAGTCTTCATTGTTAAGTAAAGATTTTCAATACATTTAAAATTTATGACAATTTGATATAGTCGACGTAGTATTAGAAATATATACAAATCATCTCCAAAATTTAATGGATGATTTTAAATAACGCTTTGAAGATATTAAGCATATCGATATCCCTGAATGGAATAGCGCGCCACTTTCCATTGAAGTAGAAAATATCGACAGTAATTTGCAAGATGGAGTCATTGAAATATTAATTGAACTCTTGAAGAAAAGATTCTTTTTAATAATTTAACTGTGAGTCAATTTTGTACGAACAAAAATATCCAAATCGTGTGATAAGACATTTCCCTTTTTAATTGCATTCCCTAGCTCATATATGGTTGAATCTGGCTTCAGTCACGTTAATTCTATTTTGACAAAAAGAAATAAATGAAATATGAAACTCCGAGGCGAAGTGAGAATGAAATTAACAAATTTTGAGCCAAATATTGTTAATCCAGCCAATAGTCATCAAGCACATCATTCTCATTGATTTATGTAAAAATTTATTTTTTCCAAAACCAAAAAAGAAAAAAAAACTTACTTGTTTCTGAAATGATTTATTTTATTTAATAAACCGGTAAGTTTTCTTTCTATTTTTATGATTTTTATAGAAGGGTTCTATAAAAAAAATTATAAAATTTTTGGAGGTAAATGATCGAAAAAGTTAGGGTGTTTCTGCGTGAAATGAAAGAATATGAAAATCATTTTGCATTTTGAAGGGACATAACCACATCATTGGTAATTAAACCACATCAGACTGAATTTTAGAAATATTCTCTTGTCCTCCAATAGCATGAAAAGCATGACCGGTTTGTTGAATGAATACTCTCAATAAACACATTAATTTGATGTCTTAATGGAACCATTGTCTATCTCTCGTAATTGCATCTGGATTTTTCCAAAATAAATTAAACGAAATTCATTTAAAATAACATAAATGTCCTATGAATAATGAAACCATGGACATTCTTTCAGAATTTTCTAGGCGATGAATTTATATCAAGAAATGTTTGGCCATCTCATTCCCCCATATCAGTATTTCTGGATTTTTTTTCCGTTGGATAATTTAAAGAACAAATTTTATGAAATATTCTTTAAGCAACATATGATCTGTAAACTGCCATATTACTCAACGGATACAAGAAGTTACTCCTAGTATTTCGTAAATGATTTAAACTCCCCCCCCTAAAAAGGGAGAGTATTTTGAACATTTATTATAAATGTGGGTTCAAAGGGTTTTTCTTATGTTATGTTAGTAATGCGTATTATTCAGGAAAAAATTCAGGAATTGCCAGGACGGAGGCTTTTTGATATCTGCTAGTTTATTGTTAATTGATATCTCTTCCCTCAAAATTTATTAGTAATAATTTTCCAACCCCATTAACAATGGTAATACAGTTAATTGGCTAGTCCATTTTATATATGACACATTTCAAGTTATATATTTTACAGTATAATTAATATTAAATAATTTTTTTGGAATCATTTGTTAATTTTCACATTAGAAATCAGAAGAATACTTTGATTTCATTTTCTACATAGATATTGCATGAAATCAAGTTTACAATAAGAAGGCAATATTTAAGTCTTGTACTTCAAGCAATTCCAATTTCATTCGCTATGTACCACGAGGAAATAAATATAAGAATACATATTTAAAAAATTCATTATAAAAGATAAAAAATATATTATTTAAACAATTATTTTCAAATAATTATTATTCCCATTGCTTTTTCACGTACAGTATGCACAAATATTTTTTCCTCTTATATATATTATTGCCTTCATCTATAAGTTTAATTCTGCTTGGGCCTAAGAAGTCTCATCAAGTGGTGTCCATCTCCTTTTCTGTATCCCTTAGGTCTCAAGCTTAAGGAGTATATAAGTCTAGGGCTGGAATACTAGCTAGCTAATTGCAAGAATTGCAAGCTAGTATCTGACCGAGTGACTAGCCTAACACTGGACTCCAATTAACTTCCCAAATGAACTTGATACTCATTTCTTGACCTCGGAGGGATGAAGGGATGAATTTAATCATGTCCAAATACCCAAGCCGAAACCATCGGGTATCGAACCTAGGTACGCTTATCTCGCAGTCAGATATGCTAGCCTCTACACCAACGTGGTCGTATTTCATAATAAGCATTCCATTTCTCCCTAAGAAACTAGGACTACCATTCGTGCGCATATCGCGGGTAAAGGCAGAATACTGTGTATGCACCAAGAAAATTTTCTGAGTTCTGTAAAGACAATGTTCGAAATATCAAGAAACGCTGGAGAAATATATAACTTCGAATATTAGTTACGTAACAACAAAGTCTTAAGATTAATAAATAATAATTATGTTTCTACCTCGATTATAGTTAATAATCAGCAGTACTTCGATTATTTTTTATGATATTTAAGCCCTTTCATTATTATCAAAACTGTACTACACTGTAGATTACTTCAATCAACTTAGCATTAATAGCTGTCATTTACAACATTATGTACATGAAGATCAATTAATAAGCATAATGAATTATATCTAGAAATTTTGGTTGTTTCTTAGAAATAATTAAAGCTTTATGATACACCGTCGTAGTTATATGAAATGAATGACCATTTTTTTAAAAATAGGTTTTCTGTTAAAATATGTAGAATGGAAACATAAACGATGCATTATTTCTTTCAATTATATAAACACTGAACAACATGAGAAGGGATTACATAATGTTGCATATGATTGGTATTTCGTATTTCTTCTTTGCTAATTCCCATATAATAGGAACTTTTAACGCAATTAATATATTTATATTTTTGTAGGAAAAAGAGTTATTTGAAGATCTCTCAATGGTACCTAGTGAAAATAACTCCAAATAAATATGCATATGCACCAACGACTTTACTTCTTTTATAGACTATCAACCTCATACTTACAATTTTAAAAAGTTAGCAGTTAACCGTGTAGCTCCATACATAAGATAAATGTGTTTAAAAAATATAAGTGGACTTCATTCATCATATCTCATGAAAAAATTCATTTTTCTAACTAAAATTTATAACGAATTTATATTTCTGCTTTTATATTGCGAAACAGAAAAATATGGTTTCGAGTTGGATATAAATAAATAAGTGAGCGTTTCTCATTCAAAATGCTCTCAGATTTGAACGCTTGAGTAAAGTAGCATAGAATAGTTTTTCAACCATTAAATATTTGTGAGAAGCATATGCGTACTGTAAATGCGAATTTTTTACCATGTAGTGCTACAGAGAATTTCACTGTTTACTTTAATAGAATATTTTAGCATCATTGTTTTTCGAGAAAGTAATAAGAATAAGGAGATTCATAAATTATTTCAAAATGTGGTTCTGAATTTTAAGAAAGTTTATCTTCAAAAGATACCATATCTGTTAAATTAAAAAAAATAATTATGTACTTTGATCTAATATTATTTTTTAAACTTTTTAAATTTAAAGATTATTTTAAAATTAAAAAGGTACTCTTATCAGTTTTTCCGACTGCAATAAACACAAGTGAATTGAATGAACATGCATACGTAAAGAGATTATGATTTTTACGAAATAATTAGAATATCTATTTTAGAATTCAATCACCAGAAATTGAAGAAAACAATAAAACGTTGGTCCAACTGTGGCCTGGACACAAGCTTTCATCCAGTGTGAAATGGAGAAATAATGTTCTTGGATGGTGTTCTGTCAAATCTCTTATCAAATGGTCTCTATCTATTGAAGTGAATCGATAACATTCAGTTTTAGGCATTTCTCCGTCAGTCTCCAAATGAATTCTATGAGGAAAAATTCAATTGTAACCTAAATGACAAAATATATAATACTAGTGGTTGGAGTTAATTTATAACAAAACATACTTCAGCGACCGTCCTTATTTTGATGAAAAGTATATCCGAGTTAAGACAAAAGGAGCTACAATACACGGGTAACAGGATTTCCTCTTCTTACTGATGTGCCGTAAGTGTGCCACAATTGACTAGGGGAGGAATTAGCTTATCAAAGGAAAGAATACTACAAATTATAACCTTCTGTTGTGGACTTGTGTGACTTATAATAGTAAAATAATTATTCTTCAGCTGAACTGGATGCCTAGAAACTGTATGTGCTGGTCTTCAGGACACAGTTATAAGCAAAACTCTTTTTTTTTAAGATTATCCGTTCCAAGTTAGTCCATATCGTCTGTCACTCTTCGAGCCCTGAATCATTGGAGTGATGATACAGGAGTGCAGGATAAACCCTATAACGGTTGAAACCAGCTTAAATTCAGCGCTTTCAGACCTCTGTCAATGGTTATGCCTTTAATTTGTGTAAATGTGTTCATAGGGTGGTTCATGGGGACTAATCCAGCTCTGTGAGATCCAATCTGACAATCGTTCTGTCTCTCTTTTCTATTGACGCCCTAGCTTGAGAGGTCCGATTCTAAAATGTCATTGTTCCCCTTACTTTTTTCAGTATTATTTATTCGCTACAATACTTCGCCCAAATTTTGGTCGAATCTTCAATTTGCCCATCCAGACTTTTTAAAAATGACGGATCTAGCTTTTTTCCAATTCGGAGATATGTTCATAATGAGTACGAATACAATGGCAAGTATTTGTTAATGTCGAGGTGAGTATTTGCAGTTAACATGAAAACAGTTTAACCATCAGATCCAGATTCACATCTTATATGCACCTGTTGAATTATCTGTTTCAATTATTAGCGTTCCAGTTATGCATTCATGGGCAAAAGGCTTAAATCATTTGCATGTTCAGTCGAAATGTCTTTGCAAACAAAATTTCATTACATTTGACTTTTTGTTTCTAGGTGCATCAATTTTCCTTTTCAGCAGCAATTTGAAGAAAAAAATAAATGAAAAATATATTAAATGGAAGAACAGTCTAGACAGGTAAAGATTTATTAATATTGATACAAATTTATGAATGATTCAGTTCTTACGTTTCAGAATAGAATGAACCTACGTATGTATCAAACAATTAAGTCTTTAATCATCTGTTTTCTAACAGTAACACTGTAAATAACGTATGAACATTCATAAAGTGTATGTTTAGTAAATACTGGTATTTTTTTAAGACTGAGTCATCTCTATAACTAATTATTCTAGAATTAAAATAAAAATGGAAATAGAAAAGAAATTTTTTAAAAAGAATAGAAATAAAAAAAAAGAACTGTACAGGTTTGCTTATAGGAATAAAAATAATATAAAGTACGTTCTATTATTGTTGGCAGAATTATTAATAAAAGCATAGTCTGATTTTAACACATTTCAGAATTCCCACACTTTCTCTCTTTTATTAAGCTTAATCATGCAAGCAAAAATCCACAATAGAATACAAAAGGAAACTAATTTTATTCAAAATAGTTTTTCATTGATCGCAATAATTTAACTTACTAAATTTTTTAAATTATGTCTAATAAGAAAAAGTCAAACTTTTTTTTCCAAAATAATGTTTTTTAAATCTCTGTTATGGAAAAAAAATAATTTTAAAACTTTATTTTAAATATTCATCAAACTCAGAATTTAAAAAATCTGCAATTAAAACCTGCATTTTTTTCATAGAAAAAGTTTATTTGATCATAAGTTTCTGGAAAATCATAAATATAATGAAATTAAGTAAAATGATACGCATAGAGTATTAAACAAATATGGCTATAATATCTCTAATTTTCATTCATTGGCATGTTTAAATCAGTATAAAAATTTATATATATTAAAAAATAATTAAATTCTTAGAATTTTTAGCTACTTCCATTTGGCAAGTAAACCGACTTTTAGAAAGATTTATGTTGCATAAAAAAAGGCATCCGAGTCTGAAGCAGCTGTAATTTATTATTTAACTCTACAGATGTTATGAAATTTAATTAAACAGTCAGTAAATTCATATTTCCAATTGAAGAGTCGTCAATAATAGGGCGGCCCAGTTTATTACTAATCTTCATAGAATATATATAAGTTCACTTTCTCTCGAATCTCTCGTAACTCACCGGAATTCTAGTTTAAAATTAAGCAACAATATATTCGCTTACTGACAAATCGTTCCGAGTGAAACATTTCTTGAATACAAAAAAATTTGGTCACTATTACACTGCAACCAGAAGTTAGTTCTTATAAATTTTAATACAATTGATCAGTTACAATAATTCACTCCAATAAGCTTACAAACGTCTATCACCTTCCCTTTATCATCTGTCTCTTTAATATTCCTTTCAATTTTATTTTACTTATATATTACTAAAATCATTCTAATTCATCGAACTTCTCATCTACATCTAATTTGCCTCATCACTTTTCATTTGATCGGCAAAGATTTAGAATTGCATGCAATTCAAATTATAAAAGGTTCCCAAAATAATTGAAGAGAAAAGCGCGAATAGCCTTACTTCTCAGGACTTTTATTTTTATTTTTTTTTAGATACAGTTTTCACAAGAAAGGAAAACATTCTTTCAGTTAGAAACAAGAAAACTAAAATTTATACAACTAAAACTACATTTGAGATAATGTTTTTTTTTTTTTTTTTTAATATTCTTCAGAGAATTTTTTTTTAAAAATATAAGTTTTATTATTTATTTTTTACCTTACCTTATTAAAAAGGTATGACATTTAATCGACGTGTTCAATCTACTTTTATGGCTACTTAACCTCGAGATAAGAGCATGCTTTAATAGTTCTTACAACTATTTGCATTTATAATTAGTGACACATAATTAAGCAAATTACTTCTTTGTTTGATAATTTTTTATTCCTTTCTACAATGATTAATTAAGGAACGTCGGCAAATTTACCTTGTCTTTATTGATATTAACACACATATATCTTTCTGAAACCATTTTTTCTTTATTCCTTTCAAATACTTCAACCTTAATTTTTTTATAAAAAAAATCTAGATAGCTTGAATAGATTTTGGATATGTTGTCCTGTCTGCTTTACTAAACTAACATTTACAAATTATTATACATTATTTTAATGCAATTAATTTATGTTTTGCGATAAGAACTTAGCGGAAGTTATATTTGTACTACATGTAAATTTGTACTCGAGATTAATTACTTAAAATTCTTCAAAAAGTAGCAACATGTATAATTAATAAGCTGTTAATTTTCTTTCACCATACTAAGTCACAATTTTCATTGATTTGTATATATTTTAAGAATTTTTGTGTAATTTCTGAATTATGTTAAAAGGTATAAAAATAATGTAAAAATGAATTTAAAAATAACGAGATAGTTGTGCTACTGCTATATATTGAAAAAAGAAACATTTATTGCCATTTCTATTGCTGATGTGACTATTTAATACAAACTGAAATGAACAATATTAACATTCAGTCAGTTTTGTAAAACATTATTTTAAGACATATAAATTATCCGTAATACTATTCGTCATAATATTTCAGATCGTTAATGGGTAAAATACAGGCACAGTTTGTAATTTTGCTTAACCGTTTTAAATGTTATATTAATGATTTTTCAAATCCAATTAATTTCTTCAGACAATATAAGGTGTTATATATCCGGTATTTTTTTCTTTATATAGAACGGAGTAATTTGATATTATTTATAAAAGCTAAACGTTCGAATTGCAGTGCATAAGAGAATATAAAATTTATAAACTCCAAACCTATTTTATTTTATTACGTTTTTAGTTGTCTTAGAAATATATTCAAAGTTAATGGATTTATTTAGCACTGAGTAATATATTTGTCTCTTTTCCCCCTCAAAAAGGTCAGAAATTTTATATTAATATCTGTATAGTACTTTGAATTTTTTATTATGATAACTAGTACAATAACTACACAAGTTGACAATTACTAAATTAAATCAACTGCTTTAGATATCCACGACTGATGGCTTTACTAAGTAAATTCGGTGTTGACATCATGTGTTTTAGTCTATTACACAACAATAAAACAAATTCAACATTGATTCATAGTGAGGTTTTGATTTGGTAGCCACTTACACATACATCAAAATTTTATTGTTACAGCGTCTAATAATTGTCATCATTTTACATCCAGTAATCTCGGTATATACCACACGGATTCACCATTCCTCACCAGAAATGAAGCCAAAAACCAAACAAGGGATTGCTTTAGTGGAAACCGCCTTAAAGAAGGATAAGAAGGTTTCACTGGCCGGAATATGTATGATCAAAATCTTTTGAGATGGAAAAGATATCATACCTGTTGTCTTCATAATAATAAGAAAAGTGATCAATGGATGATAGTACAATGTGTTACCGTAAGTCATTTTTCTCATTATTAATATTCCATTCCTAACATGAGTACTTTTTAACTAATCTGATAATAACTCTTATCTGCTGAGCTATTATTATGTAAGTAATAAATATCTTCAGATTCTCTAAATCGTATTGATAACTTTCGAATAATAATGTTTAATTTTACGAAGACAATTACGATTTTACAGTTATATGATGTATTAGTATTATATTAATCATTGTTAAAAGAAGGTTAATACTGATTGGAAAATGATTTAAATATAATTAAGTAATGAACTATAATATTACATTCTTTTTAAAGTACAAAGAAAAGTGATCCGTATATCTCACATTTAATCAGCATTTAGTGGTTTTCCTATATCATTAGATTTCAATAAAAACATGGGAAATTTTAAAGTACGATAATAGGATTTCTATTTAATGTTTCAAGTGGTTTTAAATTTTGATCACCCCGTCATCTATGCTGTAAGATCTTTACTGCGGTTTTGAGTCCAAGTATCACCATTGTTAAAAGCGAATGCTTTCCGTCTTGTTTGTGAGTGAAATGGAAAATGTAAACGCATATATGAATACAACATAAGCATGTGTCCTATGAGTTCAATTTCATTTATTTTACACTGAATTTTATTTATTTTAGTTATGAAATTAAGAAATTACTTTAATAAAATCAGGGGAGTAAAATGTAGTGATTGAAAACATAACATGGTCTATAAGAGAGGGAAAGAAAATACTGTCACTGAAATGAAAGCTTACAAAATGTTTGAGCAAATTATTTGTGAAACCCTTTAAGTGATTCTGTGCATGTTGTTCTACCACAGATTAATTGAAATGACGTACGCAAGCATAATTAAAAATCATTATTAATTTGTTAAAGGACTGGTCTAATGCATAGAAAATCCACTATCCTGTTTTTGAGGAAGGAGCAATTTTTCTATAGACTTTTCTAAATTCAATTTCACCATGTGAATAATAAGAACGTTTTTTTTTTTTTTTAAAAAAAAAAAAAAAAAAAAGATAACTCTTGGTCCTGAGGAATAGGTTTGGTAATTTTGGATGGAGCACAAGTTATCGAGCTAAGAAATATTATTAATAATTGTAGTTTGCTTATTTCTTATATTTAACTTATTCAAAATTTTGTGCATTATATCATTGAAGAAATTAAATCAATTAAGAAAAAAGAGAATCAATAAATCCGAAAACGAAACTAAAATAGAGTTAGAGAAAATTAAAATACCGCAATTAGAAATAGAAATATAGTTTGCAAATATATGTACAGTATCTGCTCAAAACTAAAATTTGAAAGCGAATTAAGGTCGCACAGTTAGAAAAGGAATTAGAATTTTAAAATTCTGAAAAAGAATCACACTGAGATATAGAAATGATACAGATATCTTAATGTTAGAATTTCAGAAGTGGTAAGCTGTGTGAAAGACGAAAGTTTCTACTTGTTTTACAATTATATTTCAAAAACAAGCTTTTTTCTTTGAATTTTCCTAAATATTTAACCTAATTTCTTAAAACGAACTTAGATAAATTCCGAGGTATACTTTTTTTTATTTAAATGTCTGTATACCTAGAACAATCTTGGGGATTATTGTTGAACTGAACAAATTAATTGTCTTTTCTTTAATTTCAATCCGGATTTTAACTCTACATTTTTCAGTTATAAAAGAATTGTATAAGCATATGTATTGCACCTGCTTTTTGCAGAAGGGAGAGAAGGAGAAGACGTTATTACCTAGAAACACTATGTGAAAAGAATATTTCCCTGCTGTAAACTGAGCTGAAGGAAAACGAATTAGTGGCATTCCAGTTTTGCACATGTTTAGTGATAGAACCCAGTAGAAAAGGTATTTCGAAAGAAGCAGCTTTGATATTGCTAAATGAACTTTGAGAAAATGATTTTTGCCACGAGAATACATCAGATGATAATTGTTGAAGTCTTATTATAAATGACGAAAGAAATACTGTGGAAAATATTCTTATAATTTTTTCGTTTGAATCCAGTTCAAGGGACCGCGAGCTGAATGAAAATATTCCAAGTAAATGCACTTCATAATACAACAAAGAATTATAAAAAATGTTAAGGAAGAAATAAATATAACCATAGGAGAGCAACTATCCCTTCAAATTGCAATTATGCAATATATACGTTTATGCAATATATACGTTTTGACTTAAGAATTTCAGGATCAGATAGATGGAAAGATGATAAATTTGCAATAATATCAGGTGTTTAGCACACATTCATAGAAAATTGTCTCGGGCGTTACAAACCAGGAGAAAACATCACTGTAGATGAACAGCTCTTTTCGTCATAGATACGCTGTAGATATCTGCAATATATCCCATACAAATCTAAACCTATGACATCAAATTTGGTTGTACGTAAATATGAGCTCAAAGTACATAATCAAAGTATTCCTATTCTTAGGAAAAAATAATTTCAAATCAAATGATCTAAGAGTTGGTGAAAAGACTGCTCTTAGGTTAGTACAATCTTATCTCAAAACTGGATGAAATGTAACAAATTATAGCTCTTTCTATATATCGAAAACTTGTAGAAAGCCTAAAAGAAAATGGGTTGAACTACTTTTGAACTATCAATAAAGAAAAAAGGGATGTTTGAAAATCCTTGAAGAAAACAAAAAAGAAATATATTCAACAACCTTCATGACACATAATGACTCCATTCTTTTTTAGTACGAATGTAAGAAACACAAAAATATAGTTCTTCTTAGCATGTTTCATTATTCATTAGAAAGTACTCAAAATGAGAAAAAAATCTGAAATTGTAAATTTCTGCATTTCCACAACATTTGGAGTCGATGTTGTAGATCAGATGGCAGGAAAATATTCCTTGAAATCTACATCAAGACGTTGGCCTATGAATGTTTTTTTCTCAGTATTTTGATCTAGCGGCGATTAATGCATGGGTACTTTTTAAAGAGATAACAGATTCTAATCTGAGCAGAAAAGACTATATTTTAAAATTAGTAAAGGAGCCAAGAAATAAATATATTGCAAAAGAAGCAGAGATTTTCAATTCACGTACTGAACCAGAAGTTTCAAACAATCTAAAACGTTGCGATATAAAGCAATGCAAAGACAATTAAACCAATATTGTGTGTGAAAAATGTATAAAATTTATATGTGGATTATACATCGCAAAAAAAAAGAGAATCAAAGACTATAGCATTCTGAATGAAATGTTTCGAAAAACATTAGTATAACGTTAGTAAAATGTCATGCACATTTAGTATTTTCTGTGATTTAATATCTAATTAAACTATAGAAACATTATGGGATTTAAATTAATTGAAATATATATTATTTAAAAGATATTTTTATATTTCATTTTATGCAACTTGCCAAAATTTTAAATTATATATTCTGCAATTAGAAATTAAAATTTTTAAAGATAATTTCTTGTTTTGTATTAATCATAAAACACTTTATTTTCCTTCTGTGTTCACATGAAAATTAAGTATGACATACCTGACGTCCTTTTGTCAGCTATGACCCATCTCGGTAGTTCTAGATATACCAGAATTACGGTATTTCAAGTGTCAAATAGAAGCACTGAAAGCTAATTAATGATTTCTGTTTCTACTTAAATTGTCTTATAATCATTTCTTCCAATCAATTGAAAAAAACTGAGAAAAAATTTTATTAAATAATTTAGTAGATGAAGAATAATGTTTAATATTATGTTCAAAAGAAGAAGATATCAAAGATTATAAAAAACATACTTCTGCAATTTAAGCTTTATACCATTCGCTACGGGATGATCAGAAAGATTTGACTATTTTTACCATTTGCAAAAAGTGAGCTATTTTAATTTATTGTGGGAATGAATTGCTTCTGATAACATTTTTGTGAGCTTGATTGAAAATAGATAACTCACTTGGCTGTTAAATAGGGAGAATCGTTTTTTTTAAACCGCAACAGCTTGCCAGAAAATGCGATAACTATCTTTCTTCAAAAAGGAAATTAAAAAAAAAAAGAGTCAACCGGAATCGAAAATAAAAGATATAAAGTTATGAATAAAACAAAAAAAATTATAATTTGGAGCTTCAAACAATTTCCAATGTGTTCTTATCTGTAGTAAAGATCAATAAATCTTTCATGTGTAAAAGTGGATCATGCTTTCAGTTAAAGATCGTGTAGAAGTAGTTAAAATTGAAGCCTTAAAATTTTTTCTCCTGATTGTATGGTAATGAATTTGAAGGTTAAAAATTGTATTTGTTGAAAGGTGCATTTTGAAATTCATATCTCGATAAACGTTAAATACATGATGTAGAAATAAAAAATTCTGAAAATGCAGCAGAGATATCTACCTTTGAAAGTTGAAATAAAGAACTTATATATTCCTCTTTACCTTCCTTCGAACTTAATCAGATTGTCGTAGACTATTTTTGCAAAGAGCAAAACAAAAATTGTATTGCTGAGTATTATTCCTATTTTGAATAAAATTAAAAAATATTATGACTGGTAAGAAGTTAGTAACTGTTAGATTCTAGAAGTCGTGTGTTCCAAATGAGTTATGAATGCCTTGAAATATTTTGGTTAATCTATACTTGATTTCTGCAATTAGAAATGGATCTTTGAAGTGAAATTCTTAGTATTCTGTATTTGTTAAAGGGAATTAATAACACTTACGTTGATAGACGTATTGCGATTGAAAATGTCAATTGGATAAAGATTCATGTTTTTCTAAAGCTTCAGAACGATACTTCGGAACCCTGAATTTTTGTAGTTCAAGCAGTTTGTCTGGTGGAACTCTGTTCATCTAGCAAATGAGAGTTGAGCTGTTAAAAAAACCTTAAAATCTCAAGGTTAATAATATTTCTTTCTGATAGTGTATATCCAACCTTAGCAGTTTCTGTGTCGAAAGAATGCGAATAATTTAAGAAAGAACTTTAAAAAAAATAAAATGTCAGGGCCACTTGGAGTAGATCATTTGTACCATGTGGAAACAATTTTACTTAAAATGTTTCAATAGGGTTAAGTTAGTAGTATAAATAGTTTCAATGTCCTTTTTAGATGGTATTAAGCGTCTTAACTTAAAAGGAAGTATTCTAAAGAGTAAAGTAAAATCACTTAAGATGTGATTTGATTGTGATGGAGTCATGAGAGTTGGAAAACGCTTAAATAACTAAGGTTATAGTTTTGCTAAAACGCAACCTTCTATTATACCTTAAACCCATACATTACCTTTAATTATACTCTAGTAAAATATTTCCTTGTAGATGCATCAACACGAATTAGTCATGGAAGAGAAACATTTTGTCCTTGAGTAGTAGATGTACTTGTAGCAATGTTGTTGAATAGTATATTTTTTATTTAAAACCCAATCCCGTTATATCATCTCAAATGATGGATGATGTACCTAAAGATCGAATAAAGCCAAATTTCAGCTTAATTGTACAGGTGTTGCCTTTCGTGTGGTCCATCGTTCCTAAAGCATGGAAATAACTTAATAACAGTGTTTTACATAAATTTTAAATTTTTATTTTTGTTTGTTTTGTATCCATGGCAAAACATTTAGACAAACATTATTTGTGTTCAGAGGCTTTTATGACCACCTTAAAAAGATTCATTACCAGTCGTATCAAAAAGGCTAAATTGTATTTTAACAATGTCAGAAGTTTTCAAAGACAAATAAGAAAATTATGAGATTTCTTAAAATAGCTCAGAATCTAAACTAAAATTTGGTTTGATTTTAAGCATGCAAAATATTGACTGTGATTTCATCTCACCTACAGCTCCAATATTTAGTGGACTTTGAGAAAGCGATGTAAAAGCATCTAAAATTTTTTTGACAAGTTGTAGGATTTTTTTATTATTTTGAAACAGAAAAAGAAAAAAACTCATCAGTTGTTTATATAATTCATTATTATGTAGATTTTGAAAAGCATTTTGTGTGAAATTTTACAAATAAATAAAATTAGAAATCAAAATATATAACTTTTAAAATATTTTATATAAGAATCTATAACAACTTAGTTCTCTTCTTTAAGTAACGAACACGAAAAGATTTATATATTTACAAGATTTGTCGCGAAATATCTCGAAAGAGGAAAAATATAAATAACAGTAGGACATTCAACCAGATATTTTTAATTAAAAAACATATTGTTGCTTCTATGAACTCTTGAAATCCCTTCTCATTTCTACTATGAATTTATTTGAATATAATATAGTGAATCCAAATTTCTGTTAATTTTACTTTCTAAACATCTTATGAGATAAATATTAAAATATCACAAATTTCATATTATTTATTTTTAAAGGTACATATTTGTAAATTGTTATTGATTACACTCAACGTTTTTATGGAATATGTGCGTAAATTTGACAAAGACTAAAAAAAAAGAAGGATTCTATTAGATTAAATTTTTCCTTCAATTTCTAAAGATATTTTTATTTATAAATGATCCTAAGAGCTATATATATCTCACTAAATAAGATTTCAGATTACTTTAAAATGGAAAATAAGTCAACAAATAATATTTTTCCTTAATTTTACTCTTTTAAATGCGTGTGATTGTATTCAAATAGGTACAATAAATGAAAACTAATAGAAAATGTAGTTAAAAATTACACAATATTTACCATACAATCATGATTTCAATATACCAAGAAAATGACCTTTAATGCAAAGGCTGCATCTGATATGTCACTTAAGATACATGTAATAACGTACTTGTGATTTAAAACGAATAAATATTTTGTTTTACTGAATATTTGAAAGTGGGTATCGTACTGGATATGAATAAATGAACACGCACTTCATGGGGTGTGCCGAAAAAATATTTTTTGAATCATTAAATATTTGTGAGAAAGATGTGTACGCTGTACAATGCTTTTTTTTGGATATGCGGTGTTCTGAATAACGTTATCGACTCTTGGTTATTTTTAGAATTCTCATTTCTTTAAAGCTGTGTTAGGGAAACGGGAGAATGGAGTTTCAAATAGTTTCTTGGTTAATAGAAGTTAGACAATTTATAAAGTAAATGGAAGTTTTTTTTTTTAATATATCGTTTTTTGAAGTAAAGCAATATAGCATGTATAATTTTAATTTTCATATTTGCCTTAAAAATAATTTTATAGTTTTCTGTCAAAATTAAAGTATTTTAATAACACATAAGATAATGAAGCCAATAATATTTCAATTATGAGCAATTACATAATTTTTTGTACAAAACGTCTTAGTTTGCATGCGAAATTGTCCTAAAAATATATATGATAATAGTCATAAATATTGATGTTGCTCTTTACCTTTCATTGCATGTAATTGATAGTATGATGGTAATTCAATTAGTCCTTCAAGATTCCAAGTAATGATTCTAGAAGCATTGAGAACTTTTTGTATTTAATACGCATCATAACTCCTTAAGCATCAAATTAAGTCTAATTTTCTTATATTCGTTTTTTAAATTTTTTCAATATTTTTAAGCTACATTCATAGTAGTCATTGAAATTTCTTGTTATTTAGTCATCAATACCTCCATCATCTTCATTCAATATTTTTGTATCATATTCTAATAATTTGCGTGATAAAATCCAAATATTTTTGGAAGTTTAAATGCTATTGGTAAGAAATGAAGCATTACACAAATAAAAAAAATGAAGCATTGCAAAATATCCCCAGAACATGTCTGTTGTAAAAATCATAAAAATGACACCGAAGTTTCATAGAAGAATAAATTCTTAAGAGGGAACTCTCGCCAACTTCTAGTTTGAAAAGCTGGACTTAAATGAATGAATAGAAAAGACGATAAACATTTCGCATGTGTGAGCGGAATTTTTCGCCATAAAGAAACGCAAAGTGCTATACTTTTCGCCGTAGCCCCCTTCAGTGAAGATTCGTATAATGATAAAATAAACAATAGGAAAACCGTTTCCAAATCTTATTGTTGTTTATATTTTAGAAACTTCCTTTCATACCAGGGTAAAAAGTATCATTTCTTTTATTACTGCTCGTTTTACGTGGAACAGCATACAGGGGAAAAGAAGAGACAAAAGATACTTTTTACGTGGATTCGAGTTTTACACCACAAATTTCTCTAGCAACGAAAAAAAAGGAGTAAATGTTATTCTAGTTTTCAATGATTTTTAAAAATCAATTTTGTTTACGTTTCTTAAAAAATGAAAAAGAAAAAAAAAATAGAAGAAATGTATCTATCATTGTATATAAATAGATGTAGCTACTCTCTTACATTGTTAGCCACCAAAGGGGATATTGTTTTAGAACAATAAAATGGTCCCCTCAGGACTTTTCAAAATAAAGTATTTTCTGAATATCTATTCAGTCTCATAGTTAATTAATCAATCAATCAAATATCCATTCCATTGTTATATTATCATTTGCTTTTACTCTAATATGTATTTAAAATTTAATAGTTATTTTTTTAAAAAAAATTTTAGTCCCTTTGATGGCTAATTCTGTTCCTTGCAAAACTATGTACGGAGCCTTTTTTAAATTGCTTATTTTTTTCTCATTTTTTGGTTCATCAATTATTTCATTTTAAAACTCATTCTCATATTTCATATTTATTCTTCGTGTTACGTTTAATATTTTTAAAAGGAAATATTTCGTATGTATATCTTACAAGTAAGAAAATTTTCCTTTTAACAAAGCAAACAATAAGAAACATATCGAAACAAAACAAACACATGCAAACTCATTTGAGAAATCTTTTAAATCTTATTGATTATAAAAGTATCAATAAACAATATCTCTAACAAATTTCTCAGAATAATAACATCCTTAGTTTGTTTTGTGATTCTTATATATATTTTTTATTATAAATGTCATATAAAATATACCTCTGCAAGAAAAAGTTTGTTTGTCTGAATATTTGGTAAGATTCAAACATTTCCCAATCTAGACAATGATACTTAAAAATAAATTGAAATTTTCCAACAACAAAAAAAGTATTAAGAGTGTTTTTGGAAGAGTAAAAAGACTGTGTACGGTACATTAAAGTTTCGTTCGTTTTTGAAAGAAAAGGCGTCTCTCTATTTTTTTTATGTTTTTATCTAATTTTTAAAAGTATATTAATAATAATTAACCCTATAACTTTAAAAATATTTAATTATTAATATTTAATTATTATTATAAATAGTATAAATATTTATTTATTTCATGAATTTTCTAAAGAAAAATTCAAGTTGTTACATTTATTTTCGTTGCTGAAAAACATATTATTAAAATTATTTACAGTAAGTAAATATTCTCATTTTATTTTTTCCATCATTAATTTCAAAAAGTTTGTTCAATTACTAAAACTCCAAGCAGAGAAATGTCTTAAGAAATCAGTTTTAGAGTAACACTAGCTCGGAATATAATTCAGTATGTAGAATAAATAGTTCTAAGTAGAATAAATAGTTGCAGTTATTAATAAATATCCATATGTGAATATAATTTACTCAATGTGTTTGAAAACATTTCCATGCATGAAACTGAAAATATATTTAAAAGAATGTATTTTTAAAAAAATTAGTTACTTAAATTCTTTTCCATACAAACTATATATAAAACTCTTAATTTTTCCTTCATTAAAGAGTTCTTTTCAGAAGATAATATGAAAACTTCAGTCTTATTTGTGTTTCCAATACACTATATGTTTTGAAAACACAAACAATATCTTTCTGTTAAAATAGCACTGCACGATAAGAATTTTTCCGTTAAAACAATTTTTGCATATAAAGAGCACAAAATTTATCATATTCTTCAATGTAATGAAGAAATTATTTAACTATAAAAGCATGTTAAGCGAATATTTAGAGTAAAATAATCGTGATAAATAGAATCGTGCGAGTGCTCCAGTAATCGAAACATAAATGTTGATAATTTAAACACAAGATCTTACGCAAAGAATCATCTCGAAATCCAATGGCTCTATAGTACACACTATTTTAGGAAACAATGCTTCCAAATAGAAAAATTCAAGTAATATTATTTAAAAAACATTTTGTTCTAAGAAATCTAAAGAAACAAAATGGATATTTTGTTCCTTTTTGGTTTTTAAAAACCGATTGAATTCTAGCAGAATGAAAAAAAATTAAAAAATAAATAGAAATCACTGTGACTATCCTATTCTAAATTTGACGTATAAGAAATTCAATTTACATCAACTACCACGAAAGGGAAGTAGAATAATATCTCATATTTGCGTTTCTAACTCAATTTATCCTCTTTTTGTCTTTTGTAAGATAAACTTTTAATATTTTATCCAGATTGCTTATGCACGAAATCATTCATGCAGAAATATTCATTGTGTAAATTGACTGAAGCTGTGTAGATGGCAGCACAGGAATGCTTATAATAGACAAGAAACATTCACGTAACCAATGATTGAACGATGTGATAAAAGTAAATGTAGTGTAGGACACAGCACAGGATGCTTTTTCATTTGAAAAAGTAAATTTAAAACAAGAGTAAAACGCCTACCCAGGCTAGCACTCGAATACCTTATTTGAATGTCGTCGAGCACAGGATGTGAATTGTGAGCGAGAGTAAGACTGTGTTGTAATATGTGAATGTTTTCCTTGCATGTAAGACCGGTCTTAATAAATTGTGTATATCACTGGCCATGGCTCTTCCAATTGATCGCAAAAAAATCTCCAGAAACTAGAATCGAAATTTAAATACATTAATATGAAAATAGGCGATATAATTGTGTATAATTCTTAGTTAATTTGTTTAAACCAATCTTGAGAAAGGAAGATTGGATCGTTGAAAGAAGTGAAATTCATAGAATGGAATAAATCAAACGGTACAAAAGTAAGATTGAACCTCAGAAGCTAATATGCAATTCAAGCAAAATTATGAATAGATTTTATTCACTTACATAAATATATAAATTATAACGGTACAAATAGGATTGAATTGGAATATTTAGACTTATCGCAGTTTATTCTTATAAACTGCAGAATGCTTTAAAAGTTACTTTCGAAACTTAACAACCTAAAAAAACGGATTTATTTTTATTTTTGGGGATTTTAACCTTTCTTATTTTTCAGGAATTCGAACAAAGAAGTTGCAGGCATTGAGTGAATGTTTAGTTTTTAACTAGATACAATCCATCATTCTCAACACTTTAAAGACTTCAGTTTCTAGTCACTTTTATATAACATAAAACATTTCATGAGCATAGATTTTAAATTAACACTTTTTAAAAAAGAAACCTTTCACTCTTCACTAGTATCTTAAAAATTGAGCTCAAGAGAAATAAATGAAACAAATACCTTTGTTTAAGTATAAATGAAATGTTTTACACTTAAACAAAAAAATTTGTTTCATAATCTTTCCTCTATATAGTTTCAAGCATTTACTTTTTATGTATGCTTGAAATCTATATATTTGTAATAATAAACATAAGATAATAGATGAAAATAAGTTACTTAAAAACCATTACTTAATAAATCATTGTCTATATAAAAATGTTCAATCACTTCAAATTCTAGAAGCTAACATGTTGACTTTTGAATCAATACTTCAGCCACATATTTAAAATTATCAATGCTTATTACACCACGAAGAAATGTGATACACAAATAATCATTATACAGCAATGGATAAAAATCCTATCGAACCGGTCACCGCCACCATAATTTCGAACCTTCACAATCTTTACTCCTATGCTTCTATGCAAATGACAACACAAATTATAACATTTAATGATTTTGAGATGAATTGAAAAATTAACTTAAGATGTATTTTACATTTTTATATCTACTTTTAAAATCCCCATGAATTAATTTTTTATATTTCTTTCTGAACGTATATATAATTGACCAGAATGGTGATGAAGTTTGATCCTCAAATTATTTTGTTGTATTCAAATATTCCTTATCTCAGTATCTATATACTGCTCATTTATCAAAAAGGTCAAATAGCCTATTAAAGTAGTAAAATATCTATTTATTTGAAATAGTCATAAGATGAAAGTTAAAGTTAAAAGGGAGTATTATAGTGTTACAAAAAAAATCTTCAAATCGTATATGCGAGTGAAATTCAATCTATCATGAAGGATAATGACAAATGGCACTTTATTCACGAATATTCTGGACAAGATGACGCATTTAATAGCACTAAGAGAAAACACAGCACTAGCACAGATTAGGGACACAGATTCAGGAACAAAAACAGAGCACCTGTAAAGACGGTCGCAGTTATATCCCAACATTCAGCTTACCAACTTCCTTGTTCACACTGCATACAAAACTCTGCCGTAATATCTTGTATTCCAAAGGCAAGCTCCAACAGTTACCCGCAGATACACGCTGCTTCTCCAAGCCTTCCCCCGGTACGCTGCTTGAAGTTCCACTCCATCAATGACTGACCACTCCCAAACGATTTCTAAATTAGGCCCTCCTGTCTCAGACTCTTGGCGTATTAAGTTTTAACGTCATAGAGAACGTATAGTCCATAGCTTTCTTCCCAGTTGAACTTTTACCTAGATCCCAGCACTTTCGGAACCCTACGTTTTGTCAACAAAGTCGACAAGTTAAAGGAGCCATTGCTTAAATATTCCTTGGCTGAATGGTCAAATCCCTGTAAATGCCTCTTTTCCTTTTTAAAAAAAATGGCATCATATCGGGGTCGTAACAATAATTATTGATGGACTTGTATAATTTCTGATTATTTTATAGTCTCTCCACGCAGTTCTGTATCATAAATATCAAAATATAGAGAAGGCCAAGGAAGATATATGTCACTAATTAAATCTTGATTATGTGGTTTATTTGCAAATCGTATGAATCATCCTAATTATTATTGACAAAAACAAAACTATGTACAGAGCCCTGTGATGATGATTTAGAATTTAATTGAATTCTACCTAATTGTCTCTCTAAGGACATGTTATTCATTACTGAATTAATTAACAATTCAATTACTTTTATGACATATTACTCTTCGCCGATAGGGCTATGGCTTTTTTTTCTATCATCCTCCTTCTACACTCTTCATTTTAAATTTGAAAACTACCCTTCGCTTCAGTTCACAGAAGTAAATCAAAGTAAAAATTGGAGGATTGATGACATGACTGATCTCTTTGATTTGGATAGAAACATTAATAAAACTCGTAACTTGATAGGTAAAATATCAGTAAGCCGCAACATCAGGTAACTAGAATAATTAAAGTACATAGAAATAATAATAATATTCAAGTTGTAACTAAATAAATTTGCTTAATCGGAAATTACCCTAAAATGAAGCTGTCATATCCAAGTTAATCAACACAACACGTACAGTGATGATTTGCATAATCGTCTTTTAAATAACAGTGCAGTTTTAGATACTAGATTCTATCTCGACAATTGTTCAGAATACAAGTTTAAATTGTTGACTAAAATAAAGTTCAGTGCAACTATTTCCTTACTTACATTAGGAACTTCAAATTCTCTGAAAGGAAAAAAAATCTATAGAAAAGAACAAAATTATGCTTATGAAATGAAATAATTGAAAACAAGAGGGAAACTGCGTAAGTTTTTAATCAATGAGTTAGAATCTTTTTTAATTAATGTTTTAATCAATGTACGAAAATGAATTCATACAAATACATTTTACACAATAATGAATATTATATTGGAGATTATAAGCATTAAAATCTAATGAATAGCATTTTAAATATAATAATAAGCTTTAAAAATCTATATGTATGTTAATTATGTAGGTTGTGACGTTAGATTTTATGTGTTTAATTCTCTCCTTTCAACACAAATGCCAATACACATTTCTCTTATTCTTTCTGGACCAATCATAATAGTAATATCCGA
>BMAW01036652.1:826-14434 GCA_019974015.1 Nephila pilipes
AAAAAAAAAAAAATAGCCCCAATATAAAATTGCAAAAAGTTGCCTTCTCTCTTTCTTCGAAAGGGATAATTTATTCAGGGTCATACTACCCCCCTCCCCTTTCTTCTCATTCGCTCTCAAACATGTTATAAAACACGAATGTATTTACTGTCACTTTTGTTGAGCTTGAAAATAAGTACATCTCTCATGAATGCTGAAAGGAGTGGTTTTCAGGAGCCTCAATTATACCAATAAATACGACCGTTTGAAGTATTGCATCATTCGGCTACATGCAGTTTCTGTGATGTCCCCTTTCCTTTGATCTCTATTCCATTGATTTTAACAATAACAAAGATTGTAAAAGCAAGCAAGTACTAAAAAAGGAAAAGATTTGGTTGATGTACCACCAAATTGATCTGTTACTATTTACATGCTGTAGTTTTCCTATTTTTGATGCAGTTTGCTGGTAAAACGCGAGCCGAGTTTGCCATTTAGTGAAAGTGGCCGTCTTCATGACGGTGCATCTCAGAGTTCACGTATAGAAATACCGAGAACCTTCTCTACATTTGTTACATTTGAATAATCTTGTTAAATTCAATCTGCGGTACGTCTCACAATATGGGAGGGCCTGGAAGTTTCTCAATTCCTGCTGTATTTGAATTTATTACTCATTTATTTTCTAGATTCAAGTAACCAAAATATATTTTCGATGGTTTTTTTGTGCTCTGGTTCACGCAGTTTTGCCGCTCCTAAAGTTTATTGCCATAGGCAATCGTCTTCCGCCTAGGGCAGGCCCTGCAGTGAATTCACAAAAAAAAAAGTTCGCCCAATTCCAACCTAAGACATTTGATCCTAAGATATCCCGTTGAGGGTGTGGCTCGTTAAGGTCCCGCTCCAAAAAAAGAGGATAGAACAGGAAAAAACCCACCTCTGCGCGTTTAAGGAAGCATTACACCTTCGAAAAAAAATTTTTGAATTAATCTGAATTTTGCCTACAAATTCATATTCTATGGTCTTATTAGGGCTTCAAAATCAGAAAAATTAACAGGAAAAGTTTTGCTAGTGTATATTTTTACTATCAAAAGGGTATTTTATACAAACATAAGCAAAAATTAGGACTTTACCCAAAACATGATAACTGAACAGAAAATAAATATATTGACATTTTATAAACTGAATAACAAATAATATGTTTTATCTAGAGAACGGACTATTATTTTGATAATATAGCCTTTACGTATGAAGCTATGGTATTTCAAGTTTCTGAGCACTGAAATTTTCTTTTAAAGTCATTGTAAATTTCACAATATTGTGACATAAAAAAATTTTCTACCCAACATAAAATCTAAAGAATAGTTTATTCTATATATATGTATTTAAAAAACATATGCATGAATGAACCTGAAATTTTATTATAACGTTTTGAGATATTGAGTTTTGCAGTAATGAATAATGCAAAAAACCTCATTTTGAGAAAACAACAAAAATAACATTAAACTAATCTGTTTACATGAATACTACTTACTGCATTATTAAAATACATCAGATTTATAATGCTCACCATCTTTACCTTCCAAAACATTAATTTGTTCCTTTTCGAAAGCTCTTAAAAAATTTTCTGTTCCTTCGTCTTTCTATCTGCATTATGTATTGATTCAAGAATTTTGCATTTGTCGAAATGTTAATATCCTTGTAAAGTAAAAAAACCCGCAGAATTTTCAATATTCATCTTATTACAAACTTTTCAACAGCTATTGAACACTTCATTAAACTGAATCACTGCATCATAAGATCAAAATGTACCAGTCTTGAGTGAAACGAATACCTCTTTCATTATTCTTTACCATATTAAGCTTTATGCACATGAACGGGTTGGAGTAACATAAGAACATGGGTGGCGTACTCAGTTCGCCAGTTCGTTTTAAGGCCTGAATATGATTTTTTAATGATATTTATATTAAATGGAATGTCTAGTAATATTAGTAATATTACAGAAGTAATACAAACCAGAATGAAAGAAAAAAAATTAATTTAATCAAAATGAATACGACAAAAATACAGTAATAATGCTATTGATATTTAATTTGCAAATTACAGAAATAACTTAAGTAATAACAAGGATGGCGTATTCCGTACTCCAGATGAGACGTTCCAGAATAAAATACTGAAAAAGAGCGGATCAAAATACAACCTTCAACTTTAAACACAAGTACCTAACTGAATGAAGTTTGGAAGGAGGGTAAATAAGGTATAGGTGTTAGTCACGTAATTATTCTGAAATTCACAGCTCTTTTTTTTTTTAACCGAGGTGGCGTACTCAGTATGCCACCAGTGTTCTTAAAGGTTAATGTAAGCATTTACTCAAAATTACTTTGCCGCAGAATTCTTAATATTCTGTTTAATTTCATTTGAAGCCTCATTTGATAAACCAGGATATTTTGTGTTATGTTTAATTCCATTCACCACACTCTGCTGAAAATAGCACTGGCTTTCTTTCCCTATTGGGCATTGACCATGCATTGGTTTCTTACCATTTTTCGTACAGTAATATAAAGCAGCAATTATATTTTGCTGCAGTGCATTTAAATTACCAACATTGCGGCGTCTGATTATTCCATAATAACTTTGAGGTCTATGAATAAATTATTGGTTAATTTTCTTTTACCTGACTGGCCTTTAGTTTTTGATTAAAATTTTTCTCAAAGGTAGACACACTCTTTTGTACATGACCGAGCATTCATATTTCGCTACTCTGTTTGTTCCATAGGTGTCTTTTACACTCATGTAACCTTTTGAGTCACCGACTCCATAATATTTGGTGTATTGAAGTTCACGGTTTTTTTCTGATGGAAGAAATATTCATGAAGTCCCAACAATTTTCATCTTTGAAGAAGATCCCTTGAAGTTACGCTGGCATATGTGATCAACTTTAACAACTGATATTTAATATTTCTTTGCATTTTCTGAAGTCTCTTACATATTGAACAGTACAATGATGTAGCTTCTATGTCTAGTAATTTCCCTCTATCGACTAAAAAAGCATCCACGCACAAAACCGTTAACCCTACAAAAAGCCAAGGCGACTCTCTTAGGGTTCACGATTCACTGATCGACTGCTTTGGGCAAAAGATCATGTCTTGGACTAATAAAAGAACTTTTATTATTTTCTTAGATGAGGAAAAGTTCAATTAGGACGGCCCTGAGGAGTATCAATATTACTGGCACTGTTTAAGGACAAAGAAGTATATTCTGATGGACAATCAGGAGGAGGAAGTTCGATGTTCTGGTTAGCTGTTGGTCACGAAATATATAAGATCAAGTCTGATTTTTTAAAAGGAAACCAGAAACACACAGATTACACTCAACAACTAGAATACGACATTCTACCACGAGGAAAAAATATTGGGAGAAATTAATGGAACTTTCCTCAAGATGATGCATCCGTTCACACCACTCAGGTCGTCAAAAACTGATTCCATGCTAACAATATTCGAGTTTTGTCATCGCCAGCTAAAAAGCACTCAAAGTGCAACGTTTGGATGCTCTCAAACATATTTGGGACAATATATGCGAAACTGAAATTAATTCTTTGTTAATCCTATGCCAAACCGGGTGCTTGAAATTATAAAAGCTAATTGGGAAAAAAACACGATACTAATGTTATAGAATGTCTGATAAAAGGTTAAGTGTCCTACTTTGTTTACACTCTTCAACTAGAAAAAAAATGATAATTTTATTAATAATATTTTTGTTTCATATTCAATTTAAATTTATTATAATTTCTTGTTTTCTAGTTTATTCTGTTTCTGAAATATATATATATATATATATATATATATATATATATATATATATATATATATATATAGTCTTTTTTTTCTCTCCAAAAATACAAGTGTCCTACTTTTTTACGTAGTGTAATGCATCGATTAAACTTACTAAGAGGTAACAAAAGTTCTTCTTACTTTTGTAGAGAATATTCTCTCAAAAGTATTAAAATATTTTGACACCTACAGAAAGAAATATTACTCATACCTCATAGATTTTTTAATTACTGAAATGAAACAATTTTTTTAAGAATAAAATATCTAAAATGAAAAAAGTAGACCTCAATATTGTAGAACGAAATTTCATCTAAGTAAAATTCCTTGTAATTAAAACTTTTGTTTTTTTAGCAAGATATTTCAATATTCTTCAAAAAATATTACTTGGAAATTATCTAGTATCATCTAATACAAAAGTAAACAAAATGAAACGACAAATTAAACCTCCAATTCATGAGCTAAGGAAGATTTTTTTTTCTCTTAATTACCTATGATTCCCGATGCCATGAGCTAATGAGATTCCATTCATCTCATTCGCTTAAGTTTTTGAAGACTGAGTTTCTTTTTTTTTTTTTTTTTTTTTTTTCTATTTTTCCTTCAAAATTAGAAGTGCTTAATTTCTCTGAAAATTGAAAGATGCTTCCATGATTAAACGGCAAATATTCAACATTGCAAAGGTTTTTTTTTTTTTTTTTTTTTTTCGTAATTGCACAGCTGTATCAATTTTTTTGCTTTAATACTCTTCGTTTTCATAAATAGATAAATTCCTTTGATGATTCAATACATATTTTTTCACACTCATCAATAATAAATTCTTTGATTAAATTTTCCATTTTGATTTGGAATGTTAAAATATGTTCCAAACGAAATAGGATTTTGATTTTAAAGAAATTGTTTCCATTTTTGGTGCATGCAAAAGGTCTTAATTTTACACAGCATTTTTATTATTGAATAGCTAAATATTTTTTTCATTCAAAATGAGTATTTAAGAAACAGTTACAAAATTAAAATAGTTCATTTACTTATATAAAAAATGATCGGAAAAAAAATTAATGAAACATAAGAAATTATGATTTTAAAACTAATACATATAAACATTTTACATCATCGAAAAAACACTTTATATGTGAAAATATTTTTATTCGCAATTTTTTAATATTGAGACATTTTTTGTGTTCAAAAAATTTAACTCAATACAATTAAATAGAACTTTATCTTTCAAGTAAAATCATAAACATTGCTAACAATTTTGTCCTTTTCAAAATTCTTTTCTATGATTTCTAAAGGGAGGAAGCATTTCAAAGCCTATCAGATTACACACACACAAAATATATTTCGAAAAGTTCATCAGACTTGTCTATTTAGCATCGAAACGGATATGTAAATATTTAGTTTTTGATGACAAATTATTAAAAAAATTCGTACTCGGTTGGAGACGGATACAATAGACACTTTAAAAGTAACGAATAGATTTAGCTTGTCATTTTTTAACTTATAACAAATTAGCAGAGATGAGTAATCGCTTTCGTATGATATAACAATATAACCATCATCTGCAGTCGACTACAGGTTTTGTAATTAATTGCATAAAACGAAGATTACAGCCATAAAAGAACCCAAACTATGGCTCTATAGGATAAAAATCCGTTACCTCCAAAAAGAGCAAAAAGTAGATATGTTTCTTATAAATTTGTATAAAAAAAACAATACTATTAAATAATTATCTGAAAATATTTTCCTTGCTGGGTAATCGTTTAGAACGTTCTGAATCAAAGCGTGCTTTATGTATGTCATAATATTATATATTCACTTTTATATGACACTATATATGAATATAAAAAGAGAAGCAAATATCTCCATTAAAATTCTTTGATTCATTTTGAATTTTATCATAAACTTCTTTGACACATAAGAAGTTGTGATAACTATTTTGTCTTTCACCCGATCGATTTCACTATAATCACATTTCACAATTATTTGGTTTTATTTTTAAAAAAAAAGTTAAGATACCTATTTATATATGATAGATGAAAATTTTTAATCCATATTTTTAATAAATTTTGGAAAAAGATTTTATAAAATTCAATTTTGACAATATGTTTGTCTCACAATTATTTTTTAAAAATTGATTTTATAAGAAATCCCGTGTTTTTTCACAATCAATATTGAGATTTAAACAAAAACACTTATACTTAGCATTTTTAATTTATTATTTTTTTCTAAGCTTAATTATATTTATAATTTCATACTTTTTCAGAGTTTATCTTCTTTACTCCTACTTTAACATAATTTCACAATATTGCATTGTCATCTCTGAACTAAGTACCATTTTATTATATAAATTTATTTCCGCAGTAGTAAATGATTTTTACTATCCATTTTGTCGTGAGTATCTCTACCTTTTCTAACTTAAAGTTATAAAATTGTCCTTTGCATCATTCTTGGACTGCATCCTTCAGGCAAAATTTTAAAAAAAATATAATGGAAAACATTTTTTGCACTATCATAACGGTTCTCTTTTTTTTTTTTAATCTTAACGGAAAGAGTAATGTTAAATTGTATCATTCTGTAAAACTACAAGTCTCCCTTTTAAATAATTAAAGAAGACACAACCATTTTCTAAAGACGAACAGAATATAACGCCTGAGCCTGACTCGGTAAAATAAATAAAATTAAATCTGCGGGTCGCTGGACTGAAAGAGACAGGCAAAATAGTTAAATCCTAATTAAAGAACTGCAAAAAATCCATTTAAATTAAGTTAAATTAAATTTGTGTTGCGCAGAAAAGCGAAAGATTTTACCAAAAAGCAATTCCCGTTTTCTCTCACTTAAAACACTTCGAACCGTAGAAAGAAATGGAAAAAAACGCGTTTTCCAGCAGGCATATTATTTAGTTTTGCCATTACATGCTTGATAAGCAATAACAACAAACCAGTTTTTGTCCCATTTTGTTCTACTCGAACTTTAAGAAGCACGGTATTTCAAACATGCCATGATTAAAGTATTTATATTAAATTTTAGTCTTCTGTTAATTATTTATGACTTTTAAATTTCAAGGAGAGCTGTATATCCGTGATTAAACTTGACTCATCCGTGATTAACGATGCGAGTAGTTGTAAATTTGAATAAAATATACTAACTAAATATACTTTGAATAAAAAGACTTTTTTAGAACATTTTGATTTGACTTTAAAACATGCAGTACTTTTTATTTATATTCTCATTAAAATGAATGAATTACTATATACAATCGGCACACATATTAGTAACAATTCTTTATTCAGCTGTGAATCAAGATGCTGTAGGAAATATCTGTTTAATAGTATGATTATTGTTTACAGAATTTCAACTATATTGGTAATAAATTTGATAGTTTGTGCGATCTTTATGTTTTTTATTGACATGTTGCGACGTCAAACTGCTCTTTAGCATGTTATTTAATTTAACAGTTGTCTTCGGTACGTAAGCATCTTTAAATCACAAAAAGTTGATTATTTTTGGCCCAAACATAAATCGATAAGATTTATGAAGTATTACAGGATTCATAATGTGCAACAGAACCACTAACTTAATTCTTAAATTGATAACGAAACAATAATATTAGGTAAAGAGCAGGAAAATGTTTTGGAGGTGGAAAAGTATGAACGACTTCTTTAATAATTATTGACTCGTCTTTACACAGCATTATTTTCATTTCTTCATAAATCCTTCAAATTATAATGGTTAAAAATAAGTGCAAAGATAAGTCTGTTGCACTGTAATTGCCAATAAAATCTGATATAATTAATAACAATAAAATATCTAGTCCATACTCACAAAGTTCAATTATTCACAGATTTGCTGCTTTAAATTTTTTCCAAGAAAATTTGTAAATAACAAGGGAAACTAATTTTTTTTAAATTCCAGGTTATCAAATACTTAACAGAATTCCTTACCAAACGATATTTTGAATGGCATAAAAGTGTCATATTCGAATAATGTGTCATTTATTAAACTAAAACCATTGTTTTAAACTCTTTAACCAATACATTTAGTTGAATTTTAATCAAAATGAAATTTTAAAACTATACAAACTCAAATTCTAGTTTAATTAAGAAAAATAATTAATTTCATGAGATTAAAACTTAATAATAAAGAATTCCTTAAGAATTTAAGCATTTTGTCATAAAATAAAATGTTCTTTTTATAAGTGAATAAAGCTTCACAAAATGTTTAATTTTAATTATAAATATGTGGTTTCAAGTTTATTTATGGGATTTATAGGATACGAAAAAGTTTTTCTTCTTAAAAGTAAATAGTAACAAAGAGACATTTCTATATATTTTAAAATATTAATATGTATTAAGAAAAAATATAAGATAAAGAAGACAAATTATTAAATAAATGCCTACGAGATACAAAAATGACATATAATAAAATATGAATGCATCAAATTCAACATGAAAGAAAAAAATTAGCCATTTATATTAAAAATAAATAATTATATAATATCTTATCATTTGCGAATTAAATGCAGATAAAAAGTCAAATATAAAAAGATTCCTTTTCTCCTTCATTTAAATTCATTTTTGACTTATATATAAACATCATGAAAACTTTCTAGGAAAGCAAATTGCACTCATATCTGTATTAAGAAAAAAGGCCGAATTCTTCATAGCTTTGAAAAATTACGATAAAAAATGCATTTAATTACTTGATTATTTATTATAAATATTCAAAAGATAATAATTTTTCTCGATAATTATGTGATGAAACCATGTTTACTTAATAATTTCATACAAAATAAATAGAAGGCAATTATGATCAAATTTTTATACACCGTCTCTTCAATTACACAGTAGATATGTTCCCTGAAACACCATTCAAATTAAAACAACATAATACAAGATACAGAATTCATAAGAACAGAAAGATATGTTTACTAAATTGTAAATCAAAATAAAGAAAAGGAAAAATTCGAGAATCTATATTCATTAAAACGGTGCAAAACGAAACAAAGTTCACATAAAAAAAGGATTCATTAATTTTTAGACACTTAAAAGCTCATACATTCCCAATTTATTTTTGAAAATCAAAAACTTACAACACAAATTAATAGCGTTGCTTAGAAATAAAAGGCATAAGCATATTAATAATATTTAGCACAAATAAAGAAAAAAATAAAAGCATTCAAACATAAATCTTTTTACATCATAATCTTTCCTCATTTGCGATGACGCAACACCATCATCTCTGCCCCAGCCACTTTGCGTGTGTTGTGTGTGTGTGTGTGTGTGTGTGTGTGTGTGTGTGTGTGATGATAACTTTTAAGTACTTGTAAATATGACATTAGAATTCCATGGCTGTAATATAATCACAGAACCCATTCTAACTTTTGTCTATTTATTCATTTTCAAGAGAGAGAGGCCATTTTACAATAATCTTGAAGTGAGCAGCACTGTGTCGGCCTTCATGGCCGAAATGAAAGAGAGAGAACACCAAAGCCGTAGCTTCACTATCCTTATTACAGCAGAAAAGCGAGAATTTTACCTTGCACTTGATTTTATGGATGGGATTTCTCCCCATCATGTGGTATAAGATGATGGGATTCTGAGGGAGTTTCACGACATCTATCCGTCTAGTAGTGATTATTTCCGAAAGATTTATGATTATGCGAAAGCTAATTCAATATATTTTTATGAGCGCATGATTGCATAAATTAAGTGATAATTTGGAATTGGATTAGAAATAGGAATGAACTCTTTACTTTTAATTTAAATAATGGGAAAACTTAGAAAATTAAATTGATTTTTATGTGAAATCATTACAAATTTCCTCCCTCCACAAGAAGCGGATGTGAGTTGGGCCTTAACACACTACCGTACCTTACCAGAGTGTCTAAGAAAAATGTTGAATTTTAGATTAGGAGTTATACCTAAAGTGTATACCTAAAAATCCCTTCATCTTTATGAAACACTAATGTTTTCAGTGAAGGAATAAAAAAATTTTTAAAAAAATTATATGAATAGGTTACTTAAGCAAAGATGAATTTAAATGGTACCACACTAAAATTTATCATATCAAATAATCATATGGAAAGTAAACTGTAACATAATTATAAAAATTACATAAAATATGACCAAAGCACAATGTAAACACCATAAGTCCAGCTGAAAAAACTTTTTAATTTATTGTTTCAGTTCAAAAAGTAAAAAGTCTTTTCATTAATGGAAATGTGTATCAGTCTCTAAGTAGTCCATTTAATATTCAGCTAAAGAAATATATATTTAAGAGATACACACTAGATAATGCAAAAATATCACAATAATTTAAAACACTTAAAATTTAAAAAAAAATAAGTTGTTCAAAACAAATTTAAGAGTATACCATTCGCATGGTTTAGAACAATACAAAAACAAAAAATTCATATATACAGGCAGTTCAATATAGTTTTGTAAATACTCTCTATATAGAAACAAAATACAAACTAATGTTTGTATTGTTTGTGGCTATGTGTCAACCACAGTAAATATAATTAGTGGTGTATGAATCACAATAAAAATATTAAAAAAAATACATAATGGTATATGAACCACAAGATACTCTTTTGGACAAGGTCAAAAATAGGAAGATCGTTTTCCTTTTTACTCACGCTCCTTATCAGAGATGGATAGAAACCATGACCAAAAGGAAACTCATGTAGGACTGATCTTTAAACTCGAAAATACTATATGGTCAAAAAACTAATTTCGAAGAGATTCACTTAAGTGCCTCGCACTTCTCCCATTTGCATTCGCTTTGGACCAGCCAGATTAGGAGCAAGTAGAGTACTTAACCCTAGTACTCGGGGAAGACGCGTCATGTCTCTGTACTGCGACCGTCGAATTATTCATCTTGCTATGATAGCAGTAACAAAAACACCTAAAAACTCTTAAGAGTGAAAACAGTAAGTGAACAGAGGGGGGGGAATAAAAAAAAACAAAAAGGAAAGAAAAAAATATTTATTAAATTTTGATTTTATTATGATTATTTATTTATTATTATTGTATGAGTAAAAGTATTGTTTATTCATGACTTAACTTTAACTCTTCTAGTGGGTAATAAGTTCTTAACTTCATGCACATTACGTGAAGATGTCAGAGTTTGAAAGAGGTCGTGCTATCGCAATGAAAGAGGCTGGTAAGACGAATAGTACAATTGCTTGTCATCTGGGTCGAAGTGATCGGCGATTAGACAATGTTGGCAAGAGTGGGTCAAAAACAGCAAATATCAGCGTCAGAACGGTAGCGGTCGACCGAGGACCACAACAGAACGGGAAAACAGAGCTATTTTTATAGCAGTTGCCATAGCATTCGATTCGTCGTTATCAACTATCCACTATGAGGCCTGCACACATGTGTCCAATATGACCCTCCACAGGCGATTGAGAAAGTAAAATCTAAGCTCGCGCCGACCATTACGCCGCTTCCCTTTCAAGCCTGTACATCGTCAAGTCCGATGACAGTGATGCCCAGCTTGATCAACTTGGAACTGCGCTGACTGGAGACGTATTGTCTTTAATGACGAGTCTCGTTTTCAACTGTGTCCTGACCACAACTGCAGACGTGTCTGGAGACGTCCAGGGCAGAGTTGGAAACCTACTCTTACTATCACGTGCCCCACAGGCCTACAACAGGGCGTTATGGTTTGGAGTGCCATCTTCATTTATAGCCGGACCCCTTTGGTAGTCATTTCTGGCACACTGACCGAACAGAGGAAAGTAGACGACATTCCACAACTGGTTGTGCTATCGTTCTTTTCGCGACACTCAAGGTGTACTTTTAAACACACTAATTCGCTACCCGTACACGGGACGTGTTGCTGTGAATTATCTGCAAGCTTTCCCTATGCGTCCTTGGCCAGCTAGATCTCCTGATCTCTCTCCCATACAGCACGTTTGGGATGTTATGAAAAGGCGATTGCAACCATCTCGAAATGTTGACGATTTAGCCCAACTGCTGGAGACAATTTGGAACGAAATTCCGCAGGACACTATTCATGAACTTTATCAGTCTATTCAACGCTGGGTGACAACTTGCATTTGCATCCAGGCCAGAGGTGAGCCAACGCCTTTTTGACTTTCTCTCTTCATAACGGCCAAACTCTGAAGAAAATCAGTCAATTGTCTGAATTTTAACCGTTTGTTTTTCTATGTATGTTTTGCACATCTAACAATTTTTATCTCAGTTGGACAACTCCTTGGTTCGTCCGGGTTTTTTTTTGTTGTTGTTGTTGTTATAGTACGTACATATATATATTATATATACTACGCGACGACACTAAAAATGCAACAACAAGAAGGAGTAACCAAAAAATTATATAAATATTAGGGGAGATGCAGACCACAGTTGTAAAGTTAATTATACGAATGATGTGAAATGCACAGCTCCACAGTGATCGTTAAAGAAGACATAAAAGAAGGAACTTGCAGATTTTGCGAGGTACATGGTGATCGGACTGAGACGGGCAAGATGTTCGATACGGCAAATCTCAGCTGACACACACCTAGACGCGTCTATAAGTGCACTGGCAGTAACGAAGATAGTTGAAACAAGGAAATGTGGTAAGTTTGAGAGGTGCCAGTGAAACCAGAGTGACGTCAGAACGCGTGGATCGACTCAGCGACTGACAAGCGATGGTACACTCGGAAGTCACCTCTGCCTCCATTCTGCATCCTGTTCAAGATATCCTGGATGTTCCCATATCTACCAGAACCATTTCCCATCTAATGGTTGCTAGTGGCTTGCACTCATGATGTCCGTTAAGAAGACTGCCATTGACCTCTACAGCATAAACACCAAAGTCTGTAATGGTGCCGGGCTCGAGTGATGTGGACTACGGAATGCACAGGGTCGTGTTCTCAGATGAGTCACGCTTCTGTTTCTCCAATGATAGTCAACGCGCATGAGTGGGACATTGATGTGGAGACAGGTCCTATCCGGCAACAATTGTAGAATGCCCCACTATGTGAGAAAGTGGTATCAAGGTTTGGTCACAATTGCATACGATTCCATGTCATGTCTAGTTCATACTCAGGGCTCTTTTGTCAGACAAACGATACGTGGATGATGTTCTACGGCCGATGACACTCCCCTTCCTTCAGAGGGAGACCAATGCCCTTTATAAGCTGAATATCGCCTAAATTCACATTGCTCGCATCAGTCAACGTGCTCTTCAAGGTGTACAGATTCTTCTCTGGTACCATTCTCTCCTGATCGCACATTTGGAATGTGATTGGATGCCATTTGTAGACCCTGCATCCCCACGTTCAGAAGATGAACTGTGGCATATAGTTGACAATAAATGAAGAGCCATTTCTCGGGACTTCATGCTTACTTTCATTAACTCTGTACCTAGACGTGTTTCTTCCTGTATTGCCGTCCACGGTGGTCCTATTACCTACTGAGCCAACGCTGCTCTTGCTCTGAATTATACACATCATTTTGAAATAAAGATCAGTTATTTTTCATTATTCTCTCTCTTTTTTTTTCTCTCACTTATTCAGTTTCATCACTTTCTGACCACTCCTTCTTGGTATTATATGTACAATTATTATATTAATATGAAACTTATTTAATTTCAGTGTGATATATAATTCAAAACAATCAAATTAAAAATCCCAAAAATGTCTTGATTCCGTTTAAAAGAGGAAAACCGTGTTTAATAAGTGCTGTGCAAGAGAAGATATTAACACATCGATCAATAACTCCCGAGTCTAACATTGAAAACAACATTTTTTTTGCAAATTTTTTTTTTATTCATCAACATAACACCTTTTGTTAATCAC
>BMAW01036666.1:0-16881 GCA_019974015.1 Nephila pilipes
AAATAAATACTAATGAAAAATAGTTATAAATTTATCCAAAATGAAGCAATTATTTATTAAAATTATCAACATTAGAAACATTTACACCGAGATTCCTTAGACTTTAGGACACTTGATTTTTAAGAAAATCATACAAAAAATTGAATTATTATTATTCAAATTAATCAATCAACGTAATAAAAATATTTATAGTGAAATGCTTATTGTGTTTAGAATATATATTTATAAAATACTAATATTGCTCATAATGTTTATTCTCTTAAGCAAAAGATAAAAACTTTTCATCTTACTATTATATATAAAAGGTAAAAAAAAAAAAAAAACATAAAATCCACAAAATTAATATTTCTTCCGTGAAATAGTTCGAAATGTTTTCGCAAAGTAATTCATATATTAATGATCATTAAAAAGCGTATCTTGAATTCTTATACTCTTTATTCTAAGAATTTCAAAGCAAGTATGTTAATAATATATTTAATTATGTTGTTGCTTTTATCACCCCAATGCAGCATACAACATGTAAGTTAAATGAACTTAATACGCAGGTCTTACATAAGGATTTAATGAAGTTCGTGATAGTCTCTGAAGATAATTCTATCTATATTGCTAAAAAGTAGACTTTGTGAAGGAGAGAAAGAGAGGTAGCATAAAGATGGAAAGAATCCAATACGCGAAATTTAGTGCGTTGAAACTATGAGGGCCGATGGTGTGCATCTCGAAACAATTTTTTTCAAAATTCCCAATATATTTTTTATTCAATGTCGAAGTGTTAATTGTGCACGTTTGGTATGTTTCAGATTCTAGTCGTCGAAAGAGATGCCGCAGGATTATGATCTTTCATCATCTGAGAATTCTAAAGAGGACTGATTTTGTTTCGAGCATTTGACCCTGCTTCAACAGTAAAGAGTTAGAGAATTTTGTTTGAAAAATTTTTAATGAACAATCAGTGAAAGAGTTTTCGACTTTTTTACCCCTTTTGTTAAGGAAGATTACCACTCGGGTACTGTGAAACATATTTCTTCACAGTTTATCTTATGGCATGGTCTATCTTTGCTTCTAACAATTTGTGCTTCATTTAGTTGTTTGGAAATCGTTATATTTATTCATTTATTTGTCCTTCGTAACATGAGTCCTCCGGGTTGCGTATTTAATGAGTGAATCATGTTCTAAACTGTATTTGAGTTCATCATTAATTAAAAATCTAGCAGAAGAATACAAAGGAGAAAGCATTTCGCATTACTTTGTAATCACTGACGTGTAAAGTTAGTAAAGTAAAATTTATGTAAATTGAAATGAAATAATGTAAATTTGTAACAAACTCATTTTAAATAAGAGTTGAATCGAAACTCTTTCCGAATGGTATCTAAATAATTTCTTTTGGGGCAGTGTCTATAAAATTTAATTGATCATGAAAAGTCAGCAATGCCAAATATTGAGTCTCTATTTTTAATCTATATGGAATTGTACTTCTTTTCAGAAAGATTATCAGCACTCAGGAATAAAAGATATATCGAATTTAAAGCAAAGATTTTAATTTATATTCCCAATAAAGCTAATTTGTAATTTTATAATGAGAGACGGAAATTTAGACGAACAAATAAGACGGAAATTCATTCAAATTCAATAAAAAAAAAATAAAACTCAAAAAATTATTTCAGAAGTTATCGATAAGTATTCTCTATTGCGTTTGTCTCTATTTTTTAATAAATCTTCTAGGTTATTTTTAAACAATATAAGAATTTGTAGGTATAATACAGATAGCATATAAAGCAGCAAGTATTTTTCTTCCATTTTTATATACATAAACTAATTATTTCATGTGTAGCAGAAATAAAGATAAAATAACAGCCATCTTAGTTCTATAAATTTTGACAACTCTCTGAGTAAAAAAATTCAAATAATTAATTTTCTCCTAAAATCACCCAAAAGTATTTTTTTTATTTCCTGGGTTAAATGACAAAAAAATTAAAAATTAAAATTCTATCTTAACTGATTTTTGTATTACTCTTTCAAACATTTCAACATTTACAAGTTGCGTTTTCAATTGAAAGATTTTACAATTCCAAAATTGAAAATTAAATTATGAAATCAAATACCATTTTCAAATACTAAAAAAGAGAAGCAAAAGCTCCAATTCAGCTGAAAAATTCTATTATTTAAATTATATTTTTATACGGAATTCAGTTATTTTTAATCTAGAATTTTTTCAGCAAGTTCTTTTCACATATAATATGTATAAACCCTCTATTCCTGTTCGCTCTTTTAATTTCCACAATAAATCATATTTAAACAGAATACAGTTTACAAATGCAAATTTAGAATTCAGAAAACAGAATACAAATTTAAGATTTTACGTAACTTCGGAGTTGTAATCCCTGAAGTGTCTGAAGGAAACATAGATTTTAAAGACCTCATTAAACCAAAATTAAATTGAAACTCATTCCAAATTAGAATTTAATCAAACTGAATATTTTCTCTTACGGTGCTAATATTTATCTGATCATTTAACTAAAACACAACAAAGTGATCGATACAATTTCAACCTCTATAAAATTTGATTTTTGCTCAAAAGAAAGATAATTCTACTCACGAATAAAAGTTTCATCGAATTCAAAACAAAGTCTTTTTTTTTTTTTTTAGTTTCCTAAAAAAGTTATCTATTATTCCATTATTGCGATAATGTGATTGAATAGGTTACAGATGCGATGAATAGGAAAAGACTTATAAGATAGTCTGAGAAGCATTCGAGTCCATTATCTTCAGTTTCCAGCTAGTCATTGGCTATTCATAAAGTTGATTGAATTGAGACTGTTAGCAGAAGATACCTTCTTAAACACAAAGACGGTAGAGAACGCAAGAAGAATTGTTTTTTCGGAGAAAACGATTATTGAGCAGATTCAATAAATAAGAACGAAAACAGCATTCATTCCAATTGTTTCTTTATTAATCTTGTTAGTTGTCCTTCTTCCCAATAAAGAGATAGCTAATCAATTTTTCTACGCAGTTATTCAAGATCTTTCGAAAAAATTTTTTTTCTTTTTTCTCATCCTCTGTGCAGGTGCTTTGCGAGCTTTTATGTAATTTTGACTAGCATTGATATTGTTTGTTTTTGAAGCCTTCCCACTTAGAAAATTGAAGTACGTTTATAAAATAAGTCAGTTTTGTTTACTGCTTTATGGGAGGAAATAGTGTTAAAGTCTTATTCGATAAAAGCGTGTATTTTACAAATTGTAATATTAAAGAAACTATTAGCAATGTAAGTAACATGTAGAAAAAATTTTAATGTAATATTTGAAGAGAATTTTTATATAATAAACATTTAAAATAATTCTTTATTTCCATTTCCTATCGAACAACAATTTTAAAGCCCCGCTTTAGTGCTTAGTTCTGGCCGGGATAGCCTAATGGTCATGGTCGCGGCCGGAGTTTTTCATCGATACTTGAGTTCGAGCTCTGACCCACCTGTAGCGTGCATTGATAGCTCCTGATATTGAAGCATAGCACAAATTACAATACGCAATGTATTTAATGACATTAAAGATTTTGCTTTACTTCCAATGTCCTGGTATTCGATTATGATCAATGCAATTTGATTTATATAAAATTGTATTTCCACGTTGTTGTGAATTTTTCTGAGATTCAAATGACCTATTTGAATTTTCAAAAATATATTTCTATTTTACCTGAAGGAAATTATATATGTCTTTCAATGAAAAGAAAATATACAATCAATTAATAACTTCGAACATTTTTATAAGACTACAGATAAATAAATAAACAAAACCCCACATATCCTACATTTGCTCTTTGATTGTCATAAATTATTCTACTTTAAAAATGTAATTATAACTGTGTTTTAAAAGCATCCTTAGCATATATTTTGTGTTAAAGAATCTTAGAAAACCCAGTGCTCTACGAGATGAAGGTTTGCACTCCTACCATGTACAAAAAGTGCAACCCTTGATAACTGCAGATTATGCGACTCATATCGAGTTTGCACGTTGGGTTTTGCAACAGCTTTCAACGCAATCTGATTTTAGTGCACATGTGCTATTCATGGATGAATGCTCCTTTATTCGTGAAGGTATTTCGAATACGCACAACCTTTAAGTGAGGGCATCTAGAAATCCTCAAGGCACGTGTTTTCATGAGTATCAGAAGCCCTTCAACGTAAATGTTTGGGCTGGAATTGAGGATGACCATTCAATCAACCCATATCTTCTACCATTCCGACTGGATGGTAGAACATACATTCACATTTTTGCAAGTGCTTTACAATTGCTAGAGTTGCTTCAACCCGTAGCAGCCAACGTACAAGCACGTATGTGGTTCCCGTTCGACGTAGTACTACCTCATTTCAGCATAGATGTGTGGAGCTTTTTAGACGCTAAATTTCCAGGGAGTTGAATTGGTCGAAACCACACTTTGGACCGCACGCTCACCCGATCTTTCCTATCTGTACTTTTTTCCTGTGCAGCCATTTGAAAAGTCTCTTCTGCGAAAGAACCATTGACTCCGAAGAAGAACTAGTTACCAGGATTTCAATCGTTGCTGGCACCTTCTGAGAAATGTCAGGTATGTTTGAAAAAGTGCATCACTACATACATCGCAGATGCAACACCTGGAATAACACAGCCGATCGCTCTTTTGAGCAGTTTCTGTAATTTTGCCGCACATGCTGTCAATAAAATTATTTAGTACTACCTATATTCGTTTGATGTTTCGTTATTTTAAGTGACGGTAAAGGGTTTACCGCTTGTTCTTCGTCTGTGTATTGTATGGTGAAATTGCTTGTTTAGATGATTTCTATCAACCCTTATATTTTTGCCCGTGAGTTTCGAAACTCACTGTATTTAATTTAATAATTTGATAGTAATTTGCTTTCATTTTAATATTTAATTTAATGATTTGATAATCATTTGCTTTAATTCTTTGTTGTCTAACACTGACATGTTTTTGTACTTTAGAAGCTTATATGTTCAGATTATGACGACAAAATGGCGATGAAATAAAGAATAACATGATATTCGTGGAAATAGTCCATTTATTTGGAAATTTTGGGTTAATCCTTCAAGAAAGAGTTATTTATTATATGTAGTGGTATTACCATATTTATATACCGGTAATAAAAAGATTTTTAGAATGTAACAACTTGAATGAATTATAATTAGTTTATTTTTAAAATTCCTTTCAGAGTATTCTAAGGAGAGAAAAAAATTTATTAATAAGAAACAGTGAACATTCTGGGAGTACTTAGTAGAATTTAAATGTTGCTTCTCTCTCTGAAGGATAATATCTCTGAGGATAATACCTCTGAACTAGTACCTCCCTTTCCAAACTTCTACACTAGAAAATTACATCTATCACTGTAAGATGATAACGCAGTGGAATGCTCCAATGACAATTCAAGAATGTCCTACGATAATTTAGGTGATCTTCGAAAATTGAAGACATAACAAAGATGACATTCAAGTAGGCCAAGATTTTCACATCAGGAATACCACTTTTCGAAAAACTCTATGAGTCGTTGAATTGTCATTGGAGCATTCTTCATATGAAATGGCATTCTATTAAAAGGAAAAGTTCTAAATTAGGTGACAAAGGCAGTTTTGTCTTTATCAACTGGAGACACGTAGATTTGATGATTTTCATCCCAGAAATTTATCGTAGATACAAAGCCAATCTACTTAGCGTCGTGAAGATCATCTATTCTTTGCAAAGGTTAAGAAGAACCTATAATGGTGACTGCATTTAAAGCACGATAACCAATACATAACCGCTTATGACCGTCACGCTTGGGTACTAACACAACAGGTGCAGCCTAAAGAGATTCATATTCATTTATTTTCAATTTCTGTAGTAAAAATCGTCTAAATCTTTTCTTAAAAATTTCCTTTCCAGCAGAAAGCACCGAGTCAGGCGGAACTACTACAGGAAGGTAGTTACCCGTATGAGTGTTAAGTTCAATGTAAGGAGTGTTGCATCTTCCCCTGATCTAAAGACTGCACTACACGTATTCAGTAGACAATTTAACCTTTGCTTGTGATCATGGCCCAAAGTCTTTCTTTGTTCTTCCCGAAAGGAACAGGAATTTACTTCAACATCGTCCCTTTCCACTGGGATATCAAGCATTGGCTCCCCCTTTTGAAAAGAAAACTTGTGATGGTTGTCACTAATGCTACCAATACCTGTTCTTTACATCAAGAATAATACCTAAAGATTCTATGAAATCTGTTTCAAGAAGAATTTTATATTTTTCACTTGGCATTTTTCTAAATTCAAAAAATTCCTTTTTACTATTTCATATTTTTTATCCAAACACTTGATTTATAAAACGCTTACAAAAGTAATAAAATATCGTGAATGAACACGGAATAGAAAATATTCCGAATTTTGTTCAAATACACAATCCTTTCTTTGATTAAGATACATATTTTTGTGTTGACTCTCTGTTCAGGGCAAATTACTGTAATATATCAGTATGCAGTAACACCAAATGAAATGATTATTCAGTTTTTGTTATATGTTTTTCACCTCATTAGATTTAGATGTATTTTTCTTAATTCTAATTCTGATTCATAATACTGTTTTTCTTAATGTTTTGAGTTTTTGGCGGCCATTGTAAGTCTAAGACTAAAATGGCGTAATTAAGAATGTGTAAAGATGAGTAAGCTATATTCTAGTTTTATTTCTTAAGTTTAATTACTTTTCATGCATTAATGCTTGTTCTTTCGTTGTTTCATTGACTTTTGATTTAAATTAGAGGCTTCTGCTATTTTTCCTTTTGCTCCTTAATTTTTTTTATTGCTGATGATTTTGTTTCCTCACTTTGCAACTTAGACATGCACCTTTGTCTAATGGAACTATTGCTGATTGCGAAGGTTTGATCATTAAAACATGTTTAGGCCGAGTACCTCTATCTTAATCTAGCAGCAGTATTTCACATATTTATTTCCATTTTGTTCATTTTTAAAGGATTTTCTTTTTTCCATTGTCTCTTGCTGTTTTTCTGTTATATATATATATATATATATATATATATATATATATATATATATATTCTTTTTGTTATCAAGCTTTGTATTTCTTCTCTTCATTTGTTTAAATAAGTTTATTTTTTAAGATTCAATAATTAATAATTTTATTTTTAGTATAATCCTAAAAATGTTTAATTAGTAATTTTAAAATTTATTTTTATTCTCTATGCCTTTTATAATATATTAATGTTCATTTACATTTTTTCTTATACATGTGTGTATATTGCTATATAATTTTATTTGAATTACATATTTTAAAAATAAAAGTGTTACAAAATTTAATTTAATTAATTTTTTCTTAGTCAAATCATCATCTATAAGAAAATTGTTAAATCCTTAAGAAACGTTAAAGGTATTAATAGCTTTATTTTTGTAATAGTTAATCATATATCGCAGTAGCATTAACACAACATTTATATTTCAAGCACTCATAATAAAAACTAAGCAAATACTATCCATGTCAAGTATTTATATCACTTTTTTCGAAACATTTCATTTCATGATTTTTCAAGGTACCATTTTTCTTTTTTATTTCCAAACGAAAGGCAAAGAAAGAAGTTTAAAACATTTTTTTTTTTTTTTTTTTTTTTGCAGATAGTGCAACTGTAAGAAAAATTCTTACAAGCGATAAATTGAATAGTGTAACTTTATTTAAATAATTTTCTTCTTGAAATATTTTGGAACGTTGCCTTATTTCTACCTCAGCGCATTTATTTTCTGAAGGTTCTTAAATCTTTTTTTAAAAAACACAAAAAAAATATATTCTTTATAAATTTGGGGAACTTGACATACCAATCACTTTCTAGTTGGAATTATTTTTGTAAATAAAGTTGTAGTAATAATTACTTTTGTTAAAACTTGGTAAATATCGGTATATTTGTAATAGTTCTCGTTCTAAAAATACAGCATATAAAAATTGAATTTTTTTTTACCAATCATATCGATTTGTTTTATTTATCATGTTAGTGTGATCTCTTTAGTATTACAGACAGCTATCAGCAGTATATTTTATAAATAACAATTAGAAAAATCATCTCCTTCACCAATTAAAACAGAAAGGCAAAAGTAAGATAATAGCTAAGGACGTGAGTTTTCTGACAAGCGATGTGTTCGAATCCTGATTCCAAACAAAAACCCTCACACGGAATATAAAGAATATACGGGTTCAGACGTCGCTTTCTGTATCTGACCTAAATTCAGAATTAAGAAATTCGTCGCTAATTACCCGTGATGTCTTCTAGTACGAGATTCATACAAAAAAAAGTAATTAATTGCAAAATATTAACTTAATTGTATCACATATTTTCTAACAATTATGTACCATAAAATGGAAAAGATGCATATATTTTGGTAATTAATTTAAGGGTACCAAGACGTGGGGGGGAATAAAATACTGAATTTAAGACTCATTTCTTATGACATTTGTTTTAAAATTTCTTGTAGAACTTAAGATTTTTTTTTTTTTTTTTTTTTTTTTTTTTTGCGTGCCATATAATGATATGTTGATTATTTATTTATCTATAAAAATATTTTTTAGTCAAAAAGGTTTTCTTTCCTTTTGAATCAAAAGTGGACATGATTTTACAGATATATTTGCATTTAGGTATCGTATATATATATATTTCAAAACAATATTCCATAAATATACAAAATATTTTGCTCCTTACATATAAAACAATGTTCAAAAATAGTGAAAAAACTGCTTTAATGATATTACCGTACATTTTCTTTGAAAAATTATAAAACTTCGTAATTTTGCAAAAAATTAATTTTTTTTTTTTTTTTTTTTCTTTTTTTACATAAAAAATTATTTCTTAAAATTTAGGGAATTAGAGAAAAAAATACTTTTGGTTCACTATGTGCATAAGAACTCTTTGCAGAAGCATTAAAACTTTAGAACCATGCAGTACAATAATTTTACTTCTAAATACAAATATATTTGCATTTAGGTACCTTAGTTTAGGTTTGTATTATATCACAAAACAAGAAGTTTTATAAATAGTATTCCACAATTCTTTGTGTGTCCTAGTACTCTTAAGACCTTTATATGAGAAAGTACTAATTATTTTGAATTGATTAATTGTGCTAATTACTAATGAACTAAAGTCTTCTGATCTCCATTTCTCATTGTAGTATAAGGAAATAAATATATACTTTTCTCCATTGCTGCAAAGAAAACCTTTGCGTCGAACTGCTTTTGGAAAGGATAATCTGACGGTAATCTTGAAATCATTAAGACCTCTAAAACTAAGTTTTTCCTTTCATATTAGAAAATAATTTCTACTCTGCATTATGACTTTCCAAATTAATCAGCGTTGGACCATGTGCCTCGAATATTCAATAATCTGAAAGATTAATTTTCCATCTTCTTAAATTGAATTTATGTTCTTTTCGTCTTCAGCTAATGTGTCACGTAACGTAACAAAGTTATATTGCATGCGAAAGTGAAGAACAGTAATGAAAGGAGCGCTAAATTTAAAATTGTAGCAAGTAAAACCGATATTATATTTTTTAGTGTTTTCAAATGAAATTCGTTTACTCTTTTCTAAGGTCACGGAAAATATACTTTCCTCCGCATTTATCGAACTTCAATCAACAAATGAGGAAGAAGGTGTTATTTTCTAAATCTGTATGAAAATATTATTTTATGAACAAAAAAAATTCTCTTTATGTATTGCAACATAAGAAATAACAAACATAAAGTGACCTTTAAATAGCATCCAAAGGGCGGTGTAAACATACTTCCATCAAAAAAGGTCATAAAAATCAAATTAATTTTCTCTAACAAGAAAAGGAATTTCTTTTCTTAAATCAACCTCAGTCTCAAAAATATATTAATGTATCTCTACTAGTAAAAATGGCACTATAAAAGATTAATACGAGACCGATTCAAAAAGTATTTGTATTTGAAGAAAGATGGCATCATTATAAGGTAAATTGTTGTTACCATTCTGTGCTGCCATCTGTTAAACGGAGCCGAAGCAATTTGATATTGATTCATAAATCAGTTTTGATTTGGTAGTCATTTGCTACCCAATCAAAATTGACTGCTGTCACGTGAAGTTGATGTCATTTTGCTTCGAGTTGTCACCATTGATGATAAATCGCTACACTCCGAAACCAAACAACAATCAAAATAATAGATTGTTTTAGATGAATCTACTCCAAAGAAAGCAAAGGTGATCTCATCGGTCGGAATAGTTATGACGAAAAAATTTTGAGGTACAAAAGGCGTCTTTATTACGAATACGAGTAACTGAGACTTATACTGTTCTCCGGTGAGTCTTGATGTTTTCTAAAAACAAGTCATTTTCAATGCTACGAGCGCCATCACTTGGAATTTTGAAGAACTTATTGAACGACCCTCGTATACGTCAAACTGAAGAGAAAAATTACTCCAAATAACTTATTTGAACAATAGACTTCCTTCCCATTGACTCCCTGAATAAGCGAAGACAATATTCAGGCTCTGTCCACACATGGCACAGAACATTCGGAGTGTTATAAACGAAACAGCTTCAGTGATTCTTCCTTTTAAATTGTCAGGTGTTTTTCGCTTAAAGCTTTCTTTTATACGTGTCAGGAATAATATTGTGCTATATACAGTGAAGATCTCCGCAGGAAAATAACATTCGCCGATTGGACAAACAGCTCAAAGAAACAGACGGGGCTACTGAAGCAAACACGTCCAGAAAACGGCCATGGTGACTGATGAAACGATTGAAGCTGTACTACGAGAGTTGTTTTTTTTTTCTTTTTTTTTTCAATCTCCGATTGGCTATAATAAAAAGACAGGTGAATATAAAAAAATAAATTTTATTACCAAAAGTAATGTACAACAAAGGTTACTTTTCTACATAATCATCTTGACGATTGATGCATTTGTTATATCTGTGAACAAGCTTTGCAATACCCTCTTCATAAAATGTTGCCGCCAATGAATTGAGGTGAGTTGTGACCGTTTGTTTGAGCTCCTGGTCAGTTTGGAAGCGTTGCCTCCCAAGCCACTTCTTCAATTCAGGAAAACGATGAAAATCACTTGGCGCTAGGTCTGGGCCTTGTGATGGATATTTGAAAATGTCCAATTTAAATTGCTCAAGAAGCCGTTGGGTTGGGGAAGCATTTCGGTCATCTTTAAGCTTTCGACACCATTCACGAACAACACCATCACTTATAAAGCTGTCTCCATACTCGACTCATTCTTCGATGAATTTCCGCTGCACTCCCTTCTGCCTGCAAGAAACGAATAACACTTCGAAATTCACACTTGGCGGGAGAATCAATAGAGGCAGCCATGTTTACGTGACTGCAGTTCAACAAGAAAGTGCGTGTTGGACTCGGCAATGACAAAGCGTGTATAGGGGAGATACGCAGTAGCCTACTGCGCACACCAGCTAGCTGCAGCATTCCTGGTCTTCATAGTGTGCGAGTTTTTCCTGAATTGAAGAAGTGGCTTGGGGGGCAGCGCTTCCAAACTGACCAGGAGCTCAAAGAAACGGTCACAACTCACCTCAATTCATTGGCGGCAACATTTCATGAAGAGGGTATTGCAAAGCTTGTTCACAGATATGACAAATGCCTCAATCGTCAAGGTGATTATGTAGAAAAGTAACCTTTGTTGTACATTACTTTTGGTAATAAAATTATTTTTTTATATTCACCCGTCTTTTTATTATAGCCAATCGGAGGTTGAAAAAAAAACAGCCCTCGTAACACGTTTCTAGGGTAGCCCGAAGAAATTTTTGTGAAAGTCTTCTAGACAACTAGGCATTCCTAAAGCACACCTACTACACAATTGTCACAGAACACAACCATCACATGTCAATGTGGAAAATCAACGCGACAGTTAAAAAATAGCGTGGTGCGCCATTGGACAAGACCGAATTTCCCTTCCCCCTCCCTTTTTTTTGGTAAAAAAACAATAATTGGAAACTTCTTCCTGGATATATTAGAAAAGTATGCAACCCCCAAAATACAGAAGAAACCCATTTTCCATCTATGTGAAGCTCCTCCACAATTTGCACAATCATGCGAGATTTCTTAACGAAACATCTCTTCAGAAATGATGAAAAAGATGCATCTGTTTCAGAACCGCCTTCTTCAGACTTTACCTCCCCGGATTTCTGTTTTGCGGTTAATATAAAAACGCGAGTGTATTCCGTACAAGTTTGAGATCTGAACCATTTAAAAGAATAGATCGCTGAAGCTATTTCGTCTTTCCCGCCGAATATTTTCTACCATATATGAGAAGAGCCTGGATATTGTGTCTTGAGTCTACAAGGCAACGAGGGAAACACACATCGAAGTAGACTGAACAAGTAAGAAACTTGTAGGGTTCCTCTTCAATTCGATGAACAGTTCATTTCCCTACAATGTTTTGGTTCCAAGTTATAACCATTTAAAATTCTATCATTATTTTACAGTCACATTATACATTCATGGGTTCGAAGAAGGCTAAATTAAGAAGAAATAGTTAGATTACCAACGGATGATGGTCGCAAATTGTTTTTTGAAATCTGCTTAATTTGATTCTTCTTTTGGATATATATTTTTAAAATTCCAGGTAAAATCTTAATTACAGCTGTCTTCGATTAATGTTAAAGAACAGAATGAAAACTTAAAACATACGGTTTTTTGAAGAAAAAAAATGCTTCAGTGTATCAGTATTAACTCGTGAAATTATATAACACGTATATCTGTTTATCTAACTCCATACATAAGCTTCCGAAACATTCAATCTATATATAAACTGCTGTTTGTAGAAAATGCAACACCATGAAGGAATCATCAGAATCAAATGAAATTCGCAGCAAATGTCAATTATAGGATATTATGCAAATTAATAAAGTTTCAGAGCCATCGCGCGTGCGCGGCGCGCGCAGCGCCCTCTGAATTGATGCTGAAAGCGTATAAATAAAGTGCTGTAGCGGGACGTTGAAAAAAGTCTATGATTATTTGTTAGTGGCAAACGTTTAGTGAGACCTGAGTATGCCTCCACGACGGAAGAATAAGAAATTCAAGCAACTTACGGAGTTTGAACGAGGGAGGATAATCGGCCTTCGAGAAGGAGGATTTTCCTATCGCGCAATAGCAGCTCGTATGCAGCGGAACAGTTCCACAGTGATGCGAGTTTGGAAGCAGTGGACCGACGAGCACCGAACAACTCGAAAAACAGGCACTGGACGACAGAAGGTGACGTCAGAGCGCGATGATCGACACCTGCTCCGCATGGCGGTGAATGATCGCACAGCTTCCTCCAGGCAGCTGGCAGCACGTTGGTCTACTGCTACAGGTGTACAATTGTCGGCTTCGTCAATTCGTCGTCGTCTGCTGCGCCGTGGATTGCGTGCAAGGGTGCCTTTATACAGGATTCCCCTCACGGCGAATCATCGACGGCTGCGTCGGCAGTGGGCTCTTGAGCACAGAAACAGGCGAGCTGATTGGCACCAAGTTGTCTTTTCAGATGAATCACGCTTCAATTTGTGGACCCATGATGGCCGTGTTCGTGTTAGACGTTATGCCGGTCAACGCTGCCTTCCTGAGTGTATTATTGAACGACATAGTGGTCGAACACCCGGAGTTATGGTCTGGGGTGCGATTTCGTATCATGGACGATCCAATTTGATACGAATTGAGGGTAATCTCAATAGCAACAGGTACGTCCGTGAAGTGCTACAGCCCGAAGTCGTTCCTTTCCTTCAAGGCATCCCTGGAGCTATCTTTCAGCAGGATAATGCACGCCCACATGTTGCGCGGACTGTTCGAGACTTCTGTTCAGCACAACGCATGCAACTTCTTCCTTGGCCTGCTTATTCACCGGATATGTCGCCTATTGAGCACGTGTGGGATATGGTTGGTCGGCGTCTCGCTCGTGATCCGCGTCCTGCAGTTTCCAAAGACGAACTTTGGTTGCGCATACAAGCGATATGGAATTCTCTTCCTCAAGCAGATATTCAACATCTGTTTGACTCCATGCCACGTCGTATAGCAGCACTTATTGCAGCGCATGGTGGCTGCACCAAATACTGATTTCGGACGCTTAATTTGTTTCTTTTGTTTTGAAAATTTCATCATTTATTTGTATCAGTACAAGTCGTTTCTGCATTAAATTTCATTTGATTCTGATGATTCTTTCATGGTGTTGCATTTTCTACAAACAGCAGTATATATATATATATATATATATAAACACTAAATGTTCAATTTAACATATGAAATTAAAATTTTGTTTGTCATTTAAATGTAGGGGAAAAGATATAGACCATATTGAAAATCATTTTATCCACACAAAAAATCAGTAATTTGTTGAAATAATCCTTTTTTATATCATATTATACAATCATTCTTAAAGTATTTCTCTATTTGAAAAAAAAAATCCCTAAAAGAATTTTAAGAATAATGGGCACTACTTTAACGTTTAGTGACAATAGTATTAAAATAATATATAGTTCGATCAATTCGATAATGCTTAATTTCTTATATATAAGTCTGATTTAAATCTAGCTACAGTTTTAAAAAAATTATTTCAAAATCCTAATTTTTTTTCACATGCAAACAAACATATCACATATTTTCATAGATATCATTTTTTGTTTCATCGAGCTGGTCTCTTTCTTTAAATAAAAAATTAAGCTCGTATTATAACAATTGATGAGAGAGTAAACAGCAATTATTTAGCCAAAAATCTACTCGTATTCTGAAGAGAGTTTTCCCAATGATAAACTCTCTGTCAAAGTTTCCTACATAAACTTCCTTGAAAAGTTTCATTCACTTTCATTTACAGAGTGCCTGGATGCTGATTTAATTCACACTCGGATTTCTGTGCACAACTCTTACATGACTAATAAAGCCTTTGCGTAGAAAGTGAACAATGTTTTCGGTTCAATATAACATGGTTTCTAAATCTAAGTTAGTTGTTATCACAACCGATACAAACTATTCCTATTAATGCTCCCGAATCATCTAACCAGTTCATTAAGTTTAGAAATGCGATGAAATTTAATTCAGTAAACGAATCTCTTCTACAGAAATAAACATATATCGAAATTCTTGTTCAACTGTTTAATATAGTTTTTAGTATTTAATTTTTAAGAATTTTAGAAAATACTTAACTTTTTTTTGTTGTAAGCATACCTTAATTGTAAGGAAAGTCTTAATAAGTCAAAAAGTGCATATATATAAATCAATTTTCTCTCTCCTCTTTCCTTACTAAATAAAAGTTTAATCGTTGATACTTATGCTAATCTTTCAGAAATCCGATTTTTCATAAATGCAAGAATTTATTGTCGAAAACGAGTAGTAGAGGTTTTCTAAGGATAAAATCTTCAGATCCAATCTAGGGTAAATTATTTTATTTTTATCCAACAAGACATTTTTTGCTCATTGAAAAATAAACCTGATAAATGTCTACTTTCGCGAAATAATTCTGAACTAACCAATTAGCGGCAAAAAGCATTTTAACACTGTTGTCGTGTCCACAAAGTCTCAGCTTTTAAAATTTTCGGTTAAGCAGTACTTACTTTTTTGTTTTTCCAGATTTGTTTTTAAAACTTACAGTGCAACTACATACCAAGCTTATAAAGAGACTACCTGTTTGTCCAATAAAGTTAGCTGCACTGCATTCAAGATGAAATTCTAGGGAGTAAAGTGTTTGCTCGCTTGTCTTGGGGGCTTAAAAACTCTTATTGTCATGCCATGTTAAAAAGAGCGTCTTGATTCTGAATTCCGCATGTTGCAAGTTGAAGAGTGTAATCTGGTTTCACCCCCTTCTTCTTTCCTTCTCGCAAAGGGAAACGCGTCGCTCCAGGCTTTTGAAGAAATAAAAACTGTTTACCAGGATGTTATGAATTGTATCAATGTGAACATGTAGTATCATGAGTTGCAAAAAAAAAAGGAGTTCAACACCGTTATCTCGGCCTGAAAACTCATAGCTATTGTCTTTTGGGATCATAAATCGATTCTTCCAACTGAATGTTTGCATCAAGAAGCAATTAATGCCGAGGAGTACTAAGAAAACCTAAGAAATCAAAGAGGACAGTATAGAACAAAAGATAGAAATCTGAACGAAAAGAGTGCGTTTGTCGCATGACAATGTACACCCCCATACAGTCAACGCTACACTGCCATGTCTGGATATTCCGAATATTTAAGGCAGCTATGTCAGTTAATTGTTCAACAAATTAACGCTAACAGAAGACAAAAGATCAATCGTTTCTTCAAACTATAGAATTCGTCAAGTTATGGGAAGCGTAGACCGTCACATTCCAAGTCGGTTTTTTCGACCTAAGACAAATTATGTTAGTAATGTATTGATTTGAGTTATCTCTTGAGCAATTATTTACCAGTTTGCTTTGTCTTATTTCAAAATACGTGTCCTTTTCACTGAACATAGTGTTTAGTTCTGTACTTGGACTAATTTATAAGTTATTTTGTTTCATCCGGAGTTTCATTAATCGATTGACTGATTGTTAATGCCACCCTTAAAAGCGTCCTAATTTTGAATCTCGGTCAAGGATAACATCTGAGAGAGTGAAAGAGAAAGTAAAGTTTATTGGCGCAAGAGCCAGATATAACTATGCTGCGCCAAACAAGATTTAAGTGTGCTCAAGACGTGAAGAAATAGAAGAAAAGTCAAAAATTGGTTGACAAGAAGAAGGGTCGAAAATAGAGAAGGATCGCTAGGGTAACCCGGAGGAGCGTCACTCCTGTTTACCAAAGATAGTAAACCTCATAGGAAAGAAAAAGATCACTAAGGTGCCTTGGGGTTATGAAGGATGACATCTGAGCTGGTCCATTCCTCTCCAAACTCCCATACCATTCCTTCGGGAGGACTTGAGACCTCGAC
>BMAW01036667.1:2463-31835 GCA_019974015.1 Nephila pilipes
CTAATGTACTTGTACATATATATAGATAATATTTATATAGCCTGGTATATATAAGGTTTTTACTCAATAGTATTAGTATAATAATTTTTTTTTCTTTTTATATTACTTAAAATTTCACAGATATATTTTCTAATATTTTGGAAAACGAACTCATTACCAGAAAATTTTCGCACGCAGAAGTAAGGTTGGGATTATTACAAAACTTAGCATGAAGAGACCTATCAGTCAGATATGTAAATCATTAGAAATGCAGCATGATTGTGAAATTCGTAATGCCACCAGAGAGATTGAACTTCGTTCGCTTTCGATTATAAAAAAATGTAAGCAAGCTTGTTTACGAAAATTTAATCTCCTGCAGAAGGGTGCTTTTCAACTAGAGATGTTATTACGCCACAATCGTAGACAGTATGAGCAATTGTCTGAGTTAGAGAGGGGAAATATCATAGGGATGACGGAAACCAGGTAATCAGCTTGGCGAGTAGCTCGCATCCTTGGCCGTTCTGATTTTAATGTGAGTGGCTAGAGAGAGGCCTGTTATACGGAGACCAGAACCAAGACACCCTCGACAGACCAATAGTCGAGAAGACTGCGCATTTAAAAGAATCCAAGAATTACAGAACTTCAATAAAGCTACCACATACTACCAGAATATATACATTTCTATTTATAAAATAAACTGGTAATTATTAATATATTTTAATGCTTATGAAGCACATTCCAAAATGTCACTTTTATTCCCAGGCGTTTCTATTATTTTGATAACCTCCCATATATATATATATATATATTATACAATCACCACAAAAATTTCAAGAGTCTAAAAATGATTTTTAATTTTATCTATGTGTAATCGATGAAGCAGCAATATTGCTTATGCAAATCAAGTAATGACGTCAGTGGCAAAGTAGGTGTATAAGAGTTGAAGAATTTGGTATGAAAGTAGATAATAGCTATAAAAGTCTAAGTAATCATATACGAAAGGGCAACAAAAAATTACAGCCAAGTTTTATTTCGCATTTGGAAGTTGGTTACGGCAAGCGTTTTACCAGTTTTCTCATAGATGATTATATAAAATTAAAAATACGTTCTAGGTAAATCTTTATCAGAAATAAGTAAAAGAAGTCGCTTAACGTTACATGAGCATTTAGTGATTGATGAACTTAGAAAAATCGTCTTTATTGATTGTTCAGTTCGGTTTTATTAAAGCCGCACCAGCAGCAACACGATTGCTTATTGGTAACGGATTTCGTAATTTTGAAACTCGGTCAAGCGACAAAGATGACACCTGTGGTGTCTCCTCCTCTACCAACTTTCACACAACGCTTCTGGGGGACTTTGGGCCCCGACAGATTTAACGTGAATCATTCCCGGCTACACGGCGGGTCTTTAGTGCTAACAAGGCTCGAACCCGCGACTCGACGAAAACCGCCAGCCGCAAGTCCGTGTCCATGACCCCTAAGTTACCGCCACCATCCTTATTGAAGTGGAAGAAAAATAGCTGGTGGGATCGTCACGATCTAAAACGTGCTTGAGTGATTATATTAAAGATCCTTGCTCTTATGGATTCATAAAATGATCTGGAAGAAATAAATCAACAACTTTTCGAGAAGACTGTATGATTTTGAGTACAGTTCATTGCAAAAAAATGTCTGATTAAACATTTTTAATGAACTTCCAATGAGATGTCGTGCGGACAGTTCCACATCGCCTTAAAATATGTTTCGGTCTTATTTGAAGGAAAATGGCTAGAAAACCGCCCCTTAACAAACCGGCTGACTTAGTGTTAGCTTGAAATCATATGTCTTGGACTGATACATAGAAAAGTATAACTTTTTTTCCAATTGAAAAAAAGTTAACATGAATGGCCATGAGGGAATAAATTATTTGTGGCACGATTTAAAGGATAACAAATAACATTTATGTCAAAAACAGTATGGAGGTGGTTCTGATAGAATATGAGCTGCTTTCGAATATGATTGTGAAGTGGATATTACTTTCGTAAATGGTTGAATGAGCTTCATCAACTATCTTGAAATGCTTGTCGAACATTTGCTGCTTGTTATCAATTGTTTGTGATCACCGTTGGATGATTTGTCAAAACAATGCGTCTATATATTGTTCTAACTCGACAGAAGTTTCGTTTGAAGGGAATGGAGAGTCTACATAGAATGTTTTAGCCGACATCCCATAGAGTATAATTGGGAATATTTCATTCGAGCTACTTACGGTATTGGTCAAAAATCCTGATGCATTCCTCAATTGAAAACATCAATTTTAAATTAGTGGAATAACATATTCTTATACTTACTTCTCAAACAGTTTGACTCAATAGTAACTCAATTATTTCATGTAATCATGACCCATAGTGGTTGACGGAAATATTGAGGTCGTTATTTCTTATTTCCTTTAGTGGCCATAAAATTATATCGAGCCTGTTTTTTCCTCTAATATATTTCTTTTGAATAAGTGATTTTTTTTCATAGTCAAACTGCTTCGTATGCAGTAAACTTTTAATTTAGCACTTAAAGCGATTAATCTGATTACAAAATCAATCCAAAGCTTTTTCTGTAAAAACGGTCACAAACAAATGACATTATGAAGACTACATTGACAGAAATTTATTTTAAAATGAAATGTACTACAATCTCTTGTTTTTCACTGAAAAGATACAATAATATAATTTAAACATATAAACCTTTTAAGCCATATCTGTGTTTCTGAAAAAATATATCAGTTATGAAATTAAAGTATCAAAGTCATAATACATCATCTTTGGATATTTTTGATAAAATATTACTAATTATTATGAAATTGCTTCGCAGATAAAAGTTTCACTATGCACTAAATATAAAACCAAATTAAGCCTTACTTCTTTTAATAGAAACATACTTTTACAGTAATGTCATGACGATCCTATTCCTCAAAAATAGAATAGAAACTCTTACTTTTTTTTCAAAAAGAGAGAAAAATAGGAGAGAAATGCCTTTCCCAATCCAGAAACGACAAGACTTCATCTCTGTCCAAAAAACAATTTTACATTGTCTATACGTCTCATTTGTTACTTTTCTTTCCAAACTCTATTTCACTAGACATATAGTAGTGATAGTAGGTCGACCATATCTTTTGTCGCGATCTCTCGAACTGACAGTTACTGGCAAACCAACGTCCATTTTCCGTAGTTCCCTTCACATTGCTTTTCCGCTTTATTACTTTTTTTTTGGAATTCTTTCCTTCGTTTGCAGATTTTCTTGGTTCTGGAATCGCTATTTCCTTACTTTCCGCTTATAAAACAAAGAATCGGTCAATTTTATTTTTGAAGAACTTTAGAAAATCTTGATAGGGTATAATGTATAAAATTAGGCAATTAATATATTTCCTTCTCAACATTGAGCCGTACGGGGAAATAATAAACAAGGTTTTAATAATTAGTGCTTTGGAAGAAATTAGTTTCGTTCTTTGATATTTTATACATTCATGGACAAAAAAATTAGCGCACCAAGAAATAATTGCGGGATCGTAACGAAACTTGGTATAAAGGTACATGTCGGGGAGATATGCAAATGATTAGAAATTGATTGATTGCGCATTATGTATAGCCGGTAGAGGGCGTTTAACGTCGATCTCCGTGGAGTATAAAACAGGTAACCAAAGCTTGTTTGAGTTTGCTGAATCGTTTACAAAGGAAGAGCAGAGGTAAGCATGCAATTATGAATGTTTCGAAGACAATATGAGCCGCTGTCATAGTTTGAAAGGGGGAGAATCATCGGCATGATGGAAGCTGGGTGGTCAGCTAGGCGAGTAGTTCGTCAATTAGGCCACTCTGATTGTGTTCTGAGGAGGTGTTGGGACCAGTGGATCGGAGAGATGTAATTTACACTAAGACCAGGCTCAAGACGCCCTCGACAGACCAGTCGTCGAGAACACCACATCGTAAGAAATGCACGCGTACAGCCAACTGCTTCATCGGCCGCCATCCAGACACAGGTAGCACCTTCACTAGGTGCCTCTGTGTCTTGTCGAACCATACGAAAGCGCCTGGCTGAAGGACATTTGGGATCAAGGTGCCATTACGTGTACTGCCCTTGAAACCCACCAGTCAACGCCTCCGTTTGGAGTGGTGCCGCTCACTTGAAAACTGGACTACAGCGGAATGGAACCATGTCGTCTTTAGCGACGAATCCAGATTCGATCTCAGCAGTGATGACAATCGTGTTCGTGTGTGGAGACCCCATGGTGAACGCCTCAATCCTGCTTTTCCTTTACAGCGACACACCGCTCTCACAGCTGGTGTGATGGTATGGGGTGCCATTGCCTACAATACACGGTCACCCCTAGTATTGATCCGTGGAACCATGACAGCCCAGCGGTATGTCCATGACATCTTGCAATCACATGTGTCTCCATTCATGCAACGGCTCCAAGGAGCCATTTTTGAACAATGCTCGGCCTCACACGGCAAGGGTGTCACAGGACTGTCTCCTCACTGTTACTACCCTTCCTTGGCCTGCCCGATCTCCAGATTTGTGTCCAATCGAGCCTATCTGGGATCATTTGGGACGACCAGTTGGGCATCCCACGAGTATAAACGAACTAGAGGCAAGGTTACAGCAAATATGAAACGAAATGTCTCAAGACATCATGCAGAACTTATTTGCCTCAATGCCTGATCGTATCGCATCGTGCATTCGCTCTACAGGAGGTTCAACAGGGTATCAAATCCTCCTTTCTTTTGCCTTTTTCTCTGAAATAAATGATCCTTTTTCATTGATTTTCTAACCATTTACTTATATCAATGTAGTTATTACGTATGTAAAATTTCGTTTCATTTTGACGACTCCTTCTTGGTGCGCTAATTTTTTTGTCCATGATTATATTTATGTAACATAATATTTTAAAATTGATTAAATATAGAATTTAGATTTCAATGAGTACAATACAAAAATATAATATTAATACGATTGACAGCAAGAATTATAAGTAACTCAGAACCTAATGTAATTGTATAGATGATAGTTTTTAAAAGTAATTCCACAATAAAATCATGGAGTTAACAATTTTCGAAAATATTTCTTTCTTGTTGAAATAGTAAATAAGGAAATAAATTTATTAATATAATTTGAATGCCTGACCCTAAAATCATATAATCTATTACACTACGTGTTAATGAAATTTTGACTTGCGAGGGGTGCTATTAAAAAAGAAGACTGGCCCTTCTACAGAAGAAACAAGCATTAGTCATTAACCAGCGATCGAAAGCTGTCGTGATACGCTCTATTTCAAATGCAGTACCTGTCACTTCTTGAAACAAATCCGTATAATTGTAGCCTTCATTCTTATTAAATATATTTTTTGTTTCGGGAGAAATGTGATAAGTGAGCAACGAATTGTAGTGAAATTTCACATGAAACTTGGTAAAACCACTATTGAAACTTTTAATTTATTAAATAAAGAGCTCTGGCAATGAGTGTTCATCGCGGGCATATGTTTTTGAGTGGTTGAAGTGTTTTCAAGTATGCCGGGAATTCATTGAAGATTATTCTCATCCTGGTTATCCTTCCACGTCAAAAACTGATCACAGTATCGAAAACATCGACAATCTGGTTTTATCTGACCATCTGTTAAGTGTTGCTAAGACTGTACAAAATGACAAAGAATCTATAATGCCAATCTTTCCTCCAAGAGAATGAACCGGGTCATTCCACATTGTCTATTAAGAGATTTCTACCCAAGTATAGCATTCACTGTTACAATATCCTCCTATGATAATTTGTTGGATCTTGCACCAAGTGATTTCTATCTGTTATCTTGTAAAAACCGCTACTAAAACTTATAATTTATTGCAGAAGTGTATGAAAATGAATGTTTATCACGTGGACGTGTTTTTGAGTGGATCAAGTACTTTCAGGATGGCCAAGAAGTCGTTGAAGGAGATTTTCGCCTGGGTCACCCTTCTACGTCAAAATGGATTGCAATGTGGAAAAATCTCTAATCTGCTTCGACCTCACCGTCGGTTAAGTATTCGTGCGATTACTGAGACTATAGGAATTGACGAAAAATCTGACAGAAAATTTGTCCATCAAGGCAAGTCTCTGTCAAACCAATTACAACATCCCGGAATTAGACAAACCGATTGATTCGTCGGATCTCGAGCCTTGTGACTTCTATCTGTTTCTTAAGGTCAATTCTGCATTAAGAGGAGCGTTTGAGGTCGCTGAATCTGGATAGCGAAAGCGACATGTGACCTGATGGAGCTTAAAGAAGAAGACTTTCAGCATTTTTCAAACAATGGAAAAATACTCATGGAGGGATAAAGGAGGGTGCATATTGAAGTTGATAATAAATACATGTGTATGGGATCAAAATAGAATATTTTATAGAATCAGTCTTCTTGTTTAATAGCCTGATCTTGTTTTATTTATTTATTGAAAGCAAATGAAGCTGTTTATGTTATGCGTTTTTGTTATTACATTTTAAATTTCTTCGAATAGTTCAGAATATATATAGAACATTCATGTCATTTTGAAAATTACGAATAAAGCAATATATTTTCTCATTTTTTGTTTGGAAAAATATAGTTTTTTTCTGAGCATTTACAACATATTAATTCTTTCAGATGTTGGGATTACTATTCTCTTCTAATGAATAATATGCCTTAGTCAAGAAGCTCATTCAGATTTCTCAAACTGGAAATTTGTATCACGTATATTTAATGATGTTCACGAATTTAATTTTTTTTTCTATATTTAATTGACTTCATCCATAAAATTCCTTTGAACACAGCTAAATAAATATTTGCTTTTAAAATTTAAATTCTCTTTTTATTTATATCTCACATTAGATTATATTCTAAATTTGAGGTATGAAAGCCCCTTCATAATTTTTGTATTTCTACAATTAGAAAAATCGATGACGATTGTATGGAAATTATTAAATATTATTTATTTCTCAAACATTTAAAGACATACAAAGGATATGAACAGTTCCTATAAAATATCCATCATGAAAATAATGATACATATAACAGGATTGAAAAAAAATTAATTTAACTTTCATTAAAATTTCTCTTCTAACTAGAATATATAATTTGTTTTCAGTTGAGAAATACTTAATGAAATTGAGTATTACAAAATATGAAAATCAATATGAAAATGATACTATTATATAAGAAAAAAATGGCTTTTAAATTTACGCCATTACTATGAGAATGAAAAAGAGATTTTTAAGTATGCATTGTTAATTAAATGCATTTTTGAAACTGTCGATCCGAAATTGCTTTGAGTAAAAATAATTAGATATCTTTAAATATATCATTTGCTACTTTTAGGTATTCTTTTAATACATAACATGTTCTTATGTTTTTATTCTATTCTTTTTTCATTTAAAGTTATAAAAATGAAATAAATCTAATTCAAATCAAGAATGACGCATAGAATTGACAAGTATTGATTCAGTGCTAACGATCTTTTTACAGAAATTCGAAAAGAAAAATGCATTACGTATCTAGAAATGTTAAAAAATTTAAAGTAAAGAGAAAAAATAATCAAAAGCATCAACAAAAACCTTTTAAGGCATTAGAATTACAAATAATCTCCACTGCAGTCCTTCTCTTTCCCCCCTTTTTTTGCTAGACGGTATAAATTCCATTTGCATGTAAATTGAACTGAATGTGGTTAAAATTTTAAAAGTACTGTAAGAGTGAAAAGAATGGAGTAAACATTTCGTTGAAACAAAAGAGAAAGTGGAATGAAACAAAAAATTAAATTGCATAAAGGAAAGACTACTTTTTGAATACTCTCTCTCTTCCCCCCTCCTTCTTCTGGTTCGTCGTTTCTTTTAGTGTAAGCATTTCTCACAGATCCGTATTTTGAATGTTTGATTCATTTCGAACGAATCAAATACGAAAATGAGATTTTAATTTGGAGCTTTATCCCAGCAGACAATAGGTATTGAATATCTAGAAGGAAAAGGAAATGCTTGTATGAATGAAGGATAATTAACATCATAAAGCCAAACAAAATTTCTTATTTCAAGTTCTCGGGATTCAGATACATTGTTCCTTTTTGTTTCGAAAAAATTATATAGAACAGAAAATTACTGAATTAGGAATTTTTGAAATTAAAGGAATTGGGACGTTTCCTGCGTAAAAATATATAATTGTTTATGCGTCTTTATTGTAATATCTAGATAATATTTTACATAAATCAATTTTTCAATAATGAGTGTTTTGATTATCAATCCACATCGGATTCTCCTCAAAACATGGAAGACATTTATTGGGTGAAGAGTGCAGCGAGGTACTCCTCTAGCTAACAAAAGCAGAATACTAACTGGCGAACAAACACGAATATTTATACGCAGCAGTCTCTGATGTCATGTCGAAAGTTCTGGATACTTCGACAAGTGGAAGCCTTAATTCATATGCGCAGAAGCTAATTGGTATGACTTTGGCTTACTTTTAGAGTTAAATAAAATTAAAAAAAGTTATAAAAGGTAATTAAACGATTTCATCATACACAAATGTATGCGTGTTCATTTGTGTGTGTGCGCGAGGGTATTTACGTGTATGTGAATGACTGGTTCACCATCCATGATGTGGAAATAAATATCAGAAGTGAGAAACGATTGTCACTTTTACTTGTGGAGAGGAAATAATGATATTGTCTCTTTTGTGCAGTTAACTCACCATAAAGAAAGCATTGCCCTGACAATGCATTCTAAAGATTTTGCTCGAGTGCAATATCAGGAAGAAATGGTTGTAATTAATCTTATGTTGAAAAAAATGTAAGTACTAGTTGTGTTTGAAGGCATTTTATTTTAAAAGGACTCACGAGACGCCACTTAAGAAAGAAGCCTCTAATTGCTGCAAAAAAGAAAATCTAATAATCTAACGTGGGCAAAACAATGTGCTGACTACGAAGATATAGAAAACAGCTATATTATCAGATGAATCAAAATTCAACCTCATCTGTGCGGAGGGTTTTAAGGCAGTTTGTCATTGAGAACTCCGAACTCTTCTGCACCATGTCTTCGGTAAAACATCCAGATTCGTAAATTGCTTATTGAACAAGGACGGGTCAACTCACATTCATCCACAATATTGTGAATTCCCAAGTATATACAAATATTGCGCAGTGGAACTATTGCTTCTTATTCAATATCAACCCGCAAAAGGGAAGTTGAAAAATATGACATAAGATGAAACGTGCGGTCTCAAAGATAAACCTTCGTTATAACTTCTTGAAATCATTTAATTAAAGTATCAACATGTTATTTCAGTTAGATATTCTTTCAACTTTTAATTTACAGGAAAAAAAATATGTTTTTACATTATGAAGTGATCTTAAATTTTCCCCAGAAAATTTTGCTAGAGATTTAGGTTTACCGATGAAAATCATATGCTGTAGTAAATTTTATAGTATTAATAATAAAAATGAATGCATTATGTATTAATTATTGTGATTCATTTATGTAATTTATAAAGCAAATTTCAATAGAAGAAAATTCAATCTAACACAGTATACGAAATTTTTGACATTAGCTAACTATTGATATGTAAGTGATTTTCCAGGAGAAAAAACTTATTTTTCGTCTTCTTTAGCTCATTCATTGCTTAACTTTCACAAGCATTTCATAGATACTATGTTTTAGTAAGATAAACATAAATATGCGTTATATCTATTCTTACATGAGGGTGTGAGACATGCTTGAAGGGTGATGTGTATATGAACAAACCCAAATATGCTTCCTTTCATTAAAGCTGGTGTTGTCGATTTTACCTTTAATTGGATATCAGATATTTTTCTCTTTCTTCATATCCTTAAATTTGTCCATTTCACAATTATGCGACGGGCTCATCATTAAAAAGTGCGGCCGAGGTAGACTTGTGGCTATGGTCGTAAACACGTGGCAAGCAGTTTTCGTCGAAACATGGGTTCAAGTCTTCATGCCACTAAGGACGCATCGTGCAGCAGGACTGATGCATGTCAAATCTGTTGAGATTCAAAGTATACCCAAAGTCAGCCTGGTGGGGAAGTTAGGAGCGAGGGTGCCTTCAGATGTCGTTCTCGTCACTTGACCGAAGTTCAAAATTATGATGTCAATCAATTGAAACTCCCCCTTGAACCTGACAAGGACCGATTTGTTTGTTATCGACCTTGGGAAAATTATTGAATGTGTTTTTGTGAATAGATATTATATATAGGTTCATCAAAATAACATTATTTATCCACTTCAATTTAAAGTTACAGAAAATTTCAGCTGTGATGACGCTATTTTACATTTGGTTTCGAACAACAAATACAAAATATCTACTGAAAATGTTGCTGTTACTTTTATTGATATCAAATGTGCGTCCGACTTTATAAATTGGTCTATTTTTTTAAATTCTTAGAATTCTTAATTTTCCTATCGGTTTCGAAGAGTTTATTTATTCTTGCTTAATAAATCGACACATTATTTTTTCCAATACTAAATTTACGAAAAAGCATCTAATTGCTCAAGGCGGTCCTCAGGATTTGGTGCTTACACCTATTCTGTAGAATTTAAGTTTTAATTCTATTTCAGATACTAAGTGGGAAACCTTTTTAGTTCAAGCCTTTGCGGATGATCTAGTGGTTGCTTTCACTATAAATTCTAGAAGAGACCTAGAGAAGAATTCCAATATTTTAATTAATTTTTTTGCTAAGCTCCTGGAACTACCAAGGATGGATAATTGGATTAAGATAGCTACTTCTGTTGTGTTTAGATGTCCATCAATCAGTAACATGGGAGTTAAGTTATTACCTTCCCGTTTCCATTCCTACATCATATCGCTAGTTTTGAACATGAACTATTCTTGTAGAGTTCCAATTGTGCAGCATACAATTTACTTATTATTTCTATCTTAGTACACCGGTTATGATCATATAATCTGTTCAAATTTTTTTACACCTTAGTGTGACTTAAAGTTCTTTACATGTAGTACCTTTTCATTATTTCCATTCCCTTATATCGTTAAATGGCAACATACTTTTATTTTTTCTCACTCCGTGCAGTTAATACTATGAAATAATTTCAAAAAATCATTGATTTATTAATTAACTGATTATTGCGTTGGCAGATGACATAGGCAAACAGTATAATTTTTTTTGATTGAAGTCATAAAATGTAACGCCTGTTTCAGATATCAAATTATAATATTAAATGCAGAGGAATGCATATTATATTACTTTAGTAAAATATTATTAAATTATTTTCTTTTGAATTTTCCAAGGATTGAACACAATGCCTTATTTCCCTTAATTACGTACAATTTAATGTACACTTCTTGAACTGGTATTACGTAGAAGAGAGGGAACAGTATGCAATCATTAAATTCTAAGCCAAATATTTAAAATATACTTTATTCAATTTTCGACGAAAAATAAAATTAATGGTATCAAACTGTCTGAAAATCGTTTTCTTCAATTCTAACAACAAAATATTTTATAACATATAAGTCTTATCTGTAGGATACATAATATTCTTTTTTAAGAAATTGTGAAATTTATTTATGGGAATTCAGGACATGTATTGCTGAACATACAGCTTAAGGAATAAGGAACATAGCTATCATAAATAATAGAACGTGTAACTCAATTCAATGTGTATTGAAATGCAGTTCACAAAGAGCTGTATCAAAAGAAACATTTCAACTCGTCTGCAAGGATACTTCTGGGGTGTATGTTAAAAAAAGCCAGAATTCGAAATATTATATCTTCAAAAATTCGATTTGGGATTTTTGTGGCTTCTAAAATATCCAATTCAAAACATTACAAACGATATCAGATACTTACAAATTTTCAAATTATAAATATGTATAAACAATTATTGAATAATCAGAATAAAGTATCTGCTTATATTTTGATCGTAAAAATGTGATCGAAATTTGCTTTTAAATCTGGGATGTAACTTTAAAACCTCACAATGTTAGAGTTATTTAATTTTTTATTAGGCTTGAAGCTGTGTGTGGAATATAATAAAATTCTCTTACAACTGAAAAATGATCCAAACAATTATATAAAATATATTTACATTAGAATATGTAATTTATCATTATTTTCCCGTCACTAACTCAAATCATTTTAACTGATGTATTTGATTTATATGCATTGATTTTAATTTCGAATTAATTAGGAGATAAATAAATATGTTTGTACCTGGAAATAGGTTTTTATTTTTAAATCAAAGTTAATGGAAATATTCAGGTTGCGTGCGAAAAAATTGAATTAGAAATAAAGAATTCAAGTGCCCTTGTATTAAAGTAAACAAAATATAAAAGAGTGGTATTAAACCTCCATATAACTACCATTATTCTTGAATATGATAGCTATGTCTCAAATTTCTTACCATTTAGTGTATAATGCTTAAATATGTCAAAACAATATTGCTTAAAACAAAATTGTGATTCCTTTTCGGGGTAATGTGACAGTCGGTTAGCAATATGGGGTGGTATCAATCCTAAAACACCATATCATGTACAATTACTAATACCAATGCGTATTTACATAAAATAGGTACTTGAAGTATAAATTTAAAAAACCAAGTGCTTTTAGAGTTAAAAAAAGGAAAAAGAAAAATAAATAAACACAGAAAATTCATTCACTTTGAAATCATCGTTTGTAATTTGTATCCGGTAACCAAAGTTTTTTTCTTTGAAATTTTTTAGAATCGCATTTTTTTGTTGAGGGTTGTCATTGTTTACGTCTTATTTTTGAAAGAGAAAAAGTGAACGTTGTTTGAAAATTATTCAAATGCTTTTTGTGTATCAACAGTATAACTACATTTATAAGGTTTCTTAAAACCATCTCAATGAGACTCGACAAGTGTTTTACTTAAATGTATCTAAATGTGTAAATTATTTTTACACATTTGTGACATAATCCTATTACCCGTCCTCTTTTACCATCTTAAATGTTACACGAATCATAAATCTAAATTTGAACTTAAGTTCTAAAACAGATAAAGTGTAACTAAAATAATCAATTAAGTTTCAAAATAGATTTCAATAATTTTTTAACAAGGAGAAATGCTCTTAACCTGTTTTAAGTTCCTTGCCATGAGTACTAACTACTTTTAAAGAAAACCAAAGAATACGCTTACCAGAAAATGATGCGAATAAATCCCCTAAATTTAAAATCAACCAGATAGCGATGGGTTCAGTAGTAACAAAATTTATTTAACACTCAAGAAAATTCCCAAGCACTTCGCACTAGTAGCCTTCCTATTAACGTAATTTTTTCTACCTCTTCTTAATTCAATTCTCTGTCACTTTTATAAGACTTGATTAATCTATTTACCCCCTTTCAATATAATTTACTTCATTTGTCTAACTAATTTTTATTTGATTTGGAAGAAATTGAAAACTTATATAGAAAGATAGAAAAGAACCCCAGATGCGTTTGTTACGAGATTTTTTCAAAATATTCCATGTTACAAATTCTCTGATTCATGTTTTATCAGGTTGGTTACTATTCATAATTTTCCAATCCACTCTGAAATTCTTATTTATTCATAATTTCTCTTAATTTAATCATGATGCACATTGCCTCTATGTTTTGATGCTTGGACAAAGCAAGAATAACACTTTGAAAATCGTAGTAAACCTGTTGTAATAAACTAAATATTTTGAGTCAAACTATTCTTAAACAAAAATAATAAATTAACTTTTTGTAAAATATAAATGATTGTGTAATAACTTAATATTTAATTAACTATTTTTTTAATTTAATTTAACTATATTTTCATTAATTATTCTACAATAAAATTTTGTAAATACATCATAGACTACGTGCTAGAGTATCAAAGAAAGGCAATTTGTATAGATACGTGTTCCACATGGTGCACTTATTCTAAGAAATGTTTGGTTGGCCGTAATATTAAAAATATTTAACATTTTGTTTTGATGTTATATTATCAAATTTATTCTAAGAAAAAGTCAAATTGGCTAACCATTATTTTAGATCTTCAAAAATTTTAAATTTTTATTATGAGTATTTTACAAACTTTTATAAAATTCTCATTTTTAATATTTTTTAGTTCTTTTAAGAGATATATGTTTCCCTTATTTTTGGCATTAAAATTAATATGGAATTAAAAATGCGACACTTCATTGAGTTTTAAATATTTTTTTTGTAGCTAAAATTGAAAAAAAAAGCTTTTAATTTTAAATTTGATATATATTTTTGAAAAATAACCAGAGCCTTTAAACTTAAATCCATTTTAACTTTTATAGTACATATATTTTAAATTATGCACAAAAACATTAAAAATTATCTTAACAGAAAAAAAACTTAGGGAATAAAAAGTACATCTACAAAACAAAAGACTAATAAAAATGTTTCCACAGACATGAAACAAAATATAATGAGTCCTGTAGAGCTCTAATTTTATTTCTCAACTTATGATATGCATCAAAACACTATTTTAAATAAATATGGTTGCATTTTTTTTATTATTCAAAATAATCTCTTGCACAAAATCGATAGCAATGGTTACGACATACACTAATTATACAGTTTAATTGCAATTTAATATTTTCCCAAATGTCTTGAACGCAATATTCTTTGACAAAATATTAATAATAATACAGATTACATTTAGAACATGCTCCATGTATATTTAATTACTTTTTTCACGTTTAAGTTAACGCAATTTATTAAGCGTGTTTTTTTGTTGCGCACATTTATTTTAATTTATAAATCTAAAATAATTTCCTCTACAATCAGTGAAATTGGTTAAATGTTTTGATGAACTAGATGGAAAATAATTTTTTACAGATTTTTCTATCTTCTTAGATTTTTTACAATGTTCCTGCATATTTTAACACTCCAACATTAGAATCGAATAATGCAATCAATGCTGCAATCAACACAATCTTAGAAGCAGTATTTCATTGAAGCAATTGTTCTAAATCGTTCAATATAGAATTTCGTTTGAAGTTTAAATCAAACCTCAGGAACACCTGCTAAATAGTTCAGTAGATGGTAATCGTTACTAAATTGACAAGACTTAGGATGCACATTCTACTTTGATTGGAGTTTCAACCTAATCCTCATGAGAACACTGTTTCTTTCAAAGAGCCGATTCAGACTGGTAAAAACACCAAGATTATACGCCTGAAGAACATCTCTTATGTTTCGGCTTCTGATCTGTAGAGCTCTCAAATCGTTGCTACAATTTCAAGGCTGCATTTTCTTAAATGAGTCAACATATGCCTCACTATAAGCATCTTGAAGGCCTTCACACGAAATATTGAAGTTTGCACTACCTTCTCTAATAATAAGTTAATAAGTTGCTAGGTTTCTTTAGACCGCTTTGGTATTACTTCACAGTCTATCACAAAAACACTTATCAGACTCATCTTATCACTATCGTTCAGCGTTTTGGTATATTTCAGAAATTCACGCAACATTTGATGCACCGCAAATGACATGTTTATCTGGAACTTTTGTCTGGTAGAAATTAAAGATTTTTCTAGCCATTATATGTAAATTCACTAGAATACAAAATTTTTAACAATGAGCAACACACTCATTAATTCAACATTCTGTGCATATATCTCACGTTAATATCAAACAGGACATTCGAAAATTAATGTTTGAAAACATAACTTGATACTTGATGCAATTGGTGTAAATCAACTGTTTTGAAGAGTATATTTCATTTTTTGTTTGGTCAAAAACAACACATACAATATTCAATTTATATGCAAATGTATTTCTTAAGCTAAAACAAAGTTTTAAAATGCTCAACGACGAGATTGTAAAGAAAATCTGTAAATAAATTACTTACGTTTACATTGACCACTAAAATTTAGTTTGGTACATCAAGGAAAACATCAGTATTTTATTGCAAAACTTATAGTCTGATGTCTTTTTGTAACATCAGCAAAAGGTTGGTTTTAAAAATTATTTGCAGAAGTGTTATATCTCATCGAAACATTATGTCTCTCAGCAACTCCAGAACGGTTTGGCCATGTCATCTTCTTTACATTAAGCAATGAAAGAAATAAAGTGATCATCTTAATAAATTTTATGAACTTTGTGTAAAAACAAATATTATTCTTCAAAAAGTCGTTTTATCAATCTAAGGTAAGTAACTATGAGAACTCAACAGAACGCTCAACATAAAATAGTTTAGTAGTGAACGCTGAAGTATTAATAACTATTTCACTGAGAATTGATTTATTCAGAAGCATGTTTAGTTCATTAAATTTAAGATCAGAAAAATGGTTTTAAAATGAAATTAATCACTCTTTCTTAAATGTAATAATTTTGAACCTTAAAACACTCAGATATTTTCCAATATCATAAAAATTAATTAGATATCAATTCTGCAATTTAAGACCAAACTTTCTAAACATATGGACCATTGCAATGCGAAAAAAATTAATTATTTTATCATTTTTAGGCCATTGTTCAATCTTAACATTTAAAGATCAGTATTTATAACAAAAACAAAAGGTAAGTGTTAAAAGAATAATTATATAAAACAAGGGTTTAAAATAAAAGAAAAATGCTTCTTTAATTCTAATTATGTTTTATTAGTAGTAATTTCTTATACTTTTCACATTCACAATTCCTTTTATTTTTATTCACAGGTTTCCAAAATGAAGACAATCTGTTTATCAGACAAATCTTTTCTATTATACATAAAGCAATGCTTAAAAGTTAAGAAAATTCTATCCTTATTATGTAAGCCTTCATTGCAAAATCTCAGGTGAATATACTCTAAATAAAAAAAATAATCTAACCAAAATATAATTACGTAAAAGTCCTATTTCAAAATTTTAAATATCCATTGACAACATAATTGTTATTTCAAAAATAATTGTAAATATTTTGGTAGGAATGTCAAAAGTCTATTCAGATAATTTTATTTTTGTAAGATAATAATCTAGCATAAGCCTTGAATTCTTTTTAGTAAACAATGCTGTTTTCTACTAATATTAATTTATAGTTTTTATACAGAAACAAAATATATATGCAGTTATTTTATGAGTTCTTTTAATAGTTCATATAAATTAGAATTTTAGAAATAAACTACTAATGATACACAAGTTTACAAAAGCAAAACTTATCGTATCCTAAATATATTCAATACATTTTTCCTACATTTAGTAATATTTGTTTTTATAACAATGCAACCGAATGCATAGACAAACACACTTTTGCTAAAAACGTCTCACTCATATCTTCCAAGTCTCTGAGTTTTAAATAATCCCATTTTGAAAAAGAAAGAGTTTTAAAAGAAAATAATACATATCAAGAATATGACATGATTACAAACAGGCAAAAATTACTGTGTAATATTATTCCTTCTACTTTCTTAAAAAATTGCAACACACACTCAAACACACACACACACACACATATATATATATATATATATACGTGTATGTGTATATTATGTATGTACAAGTAATGAACTCAAAATGAACCAATTCTGCATTTTAAGAAATCAATAACGATATAAGAAACGAATATACAAGTACGATATTTTTTGAAAAATGTATGTTAAAAAAATTAGAATCCTTGTTTCAACAATGTATCACACACATAAACATCAATTATATAACTTCATTAACTGGGAATGCGTCTTTAGATATGAGTAATATAATACTTTTTTAATTCTGAGGCAATGCGTTTGAAGACTGTTGCGTCGGGTCTCAGATTTGAAAGTAGCCACGGTAAATTAGTCGTCATGGTGGGATATTGTAGCCAATGTTTTTCTTCGAGTCGAGGGTTTGAACCCTGATACCACTAAGACCCATCGCTTAGTGGGATTAATGCATGTATTAAATATGTTGCGATTTCAAGGTTGCCCATTGGTGTGGCTTGGAAGGTAAAAGAGGTAGGTGCCAACTCAAGTGTCACCTTCTTCACTTGACCAAAATTCAAAACTATGATGTCCATCACCAATTGTCCTGGAGTTAGTGCACAGTGCGAGTTTACAAAGCAATCACAATCTGCTCTGAAATGACAACTATTTAGTGTGATCATTTTAATTATGGGAAATAAGTATCCCCACTAAAGGGGTAAAATATCAATGAAATCAGATTATCGAAAATCATTGTACTGATAAATTTTCTTATAATTCGAATAATAATGACTTAAAGCTAATCTTTAATACCTAAAAAAAAGTAAATACATGTTGCAATGATGCCGCAAATTGTTCTTTTGATTATGCTTTAAAATAGATTAAATAGTGAAGAAAACTTCAAATACTTTCACATGTTTTTCTTTTCTTCAGAAATCTAAAGAGAAGCACGACTTTCAAACATTTGTAAAGTAAAAAAAAATGGTTGCACATTTGTCGTTTCGGAATAAAATGATAGATAGTTCTTTAATAATTACAAAACCTATGATCCATTAAAAGCATCATCGCAGTCCAGTATTGTTGAGCAATAATAAGAAATTGAAAAATTTTAGAAAACTTTTCTTTCACATACTTCATATCAAAATAAATTAAACACATTATTAGAAACTTACCAATATATGTATTTCTTTGTACTTCTTTATTCATAATTATTTTTAAAAGAAAAAAATATAATATATTTTCTTGCATATAATGCGAACATTTCACAGATATTTATATTGGCAGAAAAAGAAATATAAGGTACCTGCTTACTAATGTGCCCCTAACAAAAATCTAATTTAGTAATTTTAACCATTCACAAAGTGAATTAACTGTCAGGAGTGAAGACACATGTAGTGTAAGATCTTAGTTGCGTTTCTTGTTTTTGTATATAAGTCTAGTAAGGTATTCTTTTCCTTATTCTCCCTATTTTTTTCTTGCGTCTTATCTAAATATTTTTTCTTTTCTTTTGCAAATTATATCTGATGCTTGTTGTTTTGGCTGCATGTTTCAACATCCAAACTAAATCAGATTAAATCCCATTGTAGTAGATAATTTTATTATTTTTATTTCATTATTTAACTACAGAGTGAACTATTATTGAAATCTATGTACCCTTGTTAATTTTAATTTGTAGTTTTTTAAATGTTAATCATTATAAAATTGAGAATGACTTAATAAGATATAATTTTATTACTATGTGTTTTAATTCATGAAAAATCCAAAATTTTTTTTCTTTTATTACATAATGCATAATTTTGATTTGGACAGATATGTTGGATAAATAAGTTATCAGTAAGAGAGTAAAATTATTTTTTTTTAAAATCATTTGTTCTTAAGCAACTCCTTTTGAGGGGCGGTATATAAAAAAACATTGCATCTTTGAAAAAAATCATCTGATATGCATTAATAATGTTAAAAGCACACAAAATGAATTGGTAAAATTAATTTTTATTTATTTCTCGATTCTTAAGTCCCGGTGTATATAATTCCCCCCCCCCCAATCTAGGACATCTTATTTGTACATTCGTTGTTTCATATTCCTTCGAAGAAATATAAAATTTTCAAAAAAAAAAATATTATTTTAGTTAATTTGGTAAATATTAGGATCACAAAACACTTTTGAAAAAATTAGAGCTTTATAATGTTATATTTTTATTTCTAAGAGTGATAATTTGAGCGAAAATATGTCAATTAATTTAACTATAGCTTTTTTATACGTATATAATTTTCATAGGTTAATACAAAAAATATATTATAAACTTAATAAGACAATTTTAGTTGACATACAAACATAAATTTGTTAAAAATAAGGTATATTTTTTATTGCACAGACTGAAGTGAAATTTTCTTCTCCACTTATTTCTGTAGATAACTCCGATCCATCAGAAGGGATCTCTTCAAACAAAGCAAGCTCTTTCTCAATCGAAATTCCCCGTATAGGTATTCTTTAAAGATAAATTTTACAATATATATATATTTAAAACTATATTATAAAGCTACTTAAAATAAAATTTGAATTTTTCCGAAATAATTATGCACGCTATAGGAAATCTGAAATAGTCTCGAGAATTAAATAAAAATATGAATTAATTGAACTCAAGATTAATCTAAAATTCTTTTTGTTGTACAGTCTTTGTAGAAGTTCAAAAACTAGATGTCCACGGTAATTGAACCTATTCAGAACATACCCTCCCACATGTAATGAAAGACGTGTCAAAGAAACAAACAAACAAAAAAAAGGCCAAACTTTCTTACCTCTTACAACCCTCCTTACTGAGAACTCTGTTCTTCTTACAAAACGGGTATCTCTTTACTGTATTGTACCTTTTGTAACACCAATTGTCAAAGATTTATATATCAGTTTACTTAGACCCTTTGATAAAGCTTACCACTAGAGGCAGTGGGTTCCTTTTCTCTCCCATCTTTCACCGGTAGCTTATTATCTATTTTTATCTCATACTAACACTTTATATCCAAGATCGTTAACAAGTCTCATGTCTGTCAAAGACGACAAATCCCAAATCTGCTGTCTCTAGTCATTTCTGTTTCAGATGCCTTGGAAGGCTGGTTTTCAATTTTTTTTTATTTTCAGATATCCTTTTTTACTCCTGCACTTTTTTTGGTGGGCATGCACCGCTTTGATAAATTTTTATTCCTGTTTTAAATTTCTTTTCTTAGGAGAATAATTCTGATTCTTGCCACACTGGAACTCGAAAATATATTTATGACTTCTATTTCTTACTGAAACAAAGCGAACCGTCACATATCAATTTGAATCGAAATTTTCAGTGTTACCATCTGTTGCTCACTAACCTCTTGTGTGCTCGTAATAAGGGGTGACGTATAATTATGATGCCTTTTAATTTAGAGTATGAAACCAATATTTTACATATATTTTTTGAGTAATTAACAGTATTTAATAAGGTTTCAAACATGAATATTGGGTAGCTCAAGAATTTAAGGTTTTCAAATAATTTCAGAAAAATTTCTGTGAAGCATAAAACAACCACTTGTTATGAGCTTTCATTAGAATCAATAACTTTAATAATTATTCTCTATGATAATGCCATCTAATTTAAGTAAATAAAGCTATAATCTACCATGTGATGATAAATGTGTTTGAAAAAAGCGTACTTTACTAAGATTTTTAACACGCTAAATATGTGGTATAAAATATATACCACCACCCCTGAAAGAGTTAAAGTATGTTATTCTGCATGCTTAATACTATTTCAAGCGTTTCTTCTCAATATTGGAGACAAGGGTGCTTGTTTTAAGACCGACAACATTTCCGAAACTTCATATAAATTATAATTGCAGAATATTTTCGGATCTTTCTCCTTATGAATTCGAGATGAGGGGCGAAAGATGAGAGGGAAAAGAGATGAGAAAAATTTCAGCCTTGGTCCATTGAATTGAGAAAGATGAAGGGGAACTGAAAATAATAACTTCACCCGGAATAAAAACTTCACCATATCTTCAAAAAACCAGTACTGTTAAAAAATGACAACTATTATTACATTTAAAGAAAATTTCGACACATAAGGAGGACACACGACTCCTCCTTTAAATTTAAAAGCATCCCTGGCATCGTAACTTTAATAATGGAGCTATCATGGCTCGTGTAATAATTTGAGAAAGCTAAATACTGAGAAGAGTTCTCCTTCCTTCAACACAAGCTAAAATTTGATATTTTCCCGACTTATCATATTCATAAAATAAGGTAAATGATGTTTTATAATCCGTCACATGGATAAATGTAGTTCGTAGAATTCTACATTATGCTAATAGTATGGATTCTTGAAAAATATATAAGAAAATAGCGAACATATGCAGGTCATTTTTTTCAACTTCTGATGGACCTCTTCCTTAAAAAGATGGAATACAGTATAACATGAATTTGTTTCCAAAGGTTATGCACAAACATGGTTTAGTTTCAACATATTCAACTTGAAGATTCATGCATTTGCCATATAAGTTGATGAGCTTCCCCTTTTGAGGAACGTTGCCAAACAATAATGTGAGATTTCAAGTTTGGTACGAAGTTTCTCATTGAGTTTGAAGATTTAGCTTCCAAACCAGTTTTTCAATTCGAGGACGAGGGGGAAATCGTTGGCGCTAAGAGATTCAAGGCTATACGCCGGATAAACAAAGACATCCCATTTAAACTGTCCCAGAAACATTTGAGAGAGCTTAACTGGGATGTCGGAGAGGTGAAGTTGTTATGAATTGGGACAACTCCAGAAGTCAAAATTCATCTTCTTTTGTTTTGAATGGCCTTTCGTAGTCGTCGTAAAGTCTGACAATAAACAGCTGCATTGATCCACTTCTCTGATTAAGTAAACACAACATGCGATGCATCTTTTTGGCCTCAAACCTCCGCAGCTATACCCTTCCTGCTGTTGAAAGTTTATTTGAACAGCCTTGCATCCTTGTCCCCCTTTATCGTGAACGACGGTTCTCTCATCTTTAAGTTGTTTACACCATTCACAACAGCACCATCACTCATAAGGTATTCAACAAATACTCTGCACATTTTTTGGTGAATTCGGCTGCGTTAATTTACTCATGCTTGAAGAAAGCGAATAACACTACGCAACTTGCACTTGGCTGGAGTATCAATTTCGCATCTACGTTTGCGTGCGTACAGCTCAGGTTAAAATGACGCGATGGATATAGTTAGAGAGATGCGCAGTCACCCACCACGTATTCCCCGCGAATGTAGACGAGCAACTTTTTGCTCGGGCATTCCGGGAGTGTCTCCCTGCCCTTCGCCAAGTCACAGCAGCTGACGACAAGGCCTGCATTATTTTTGAGGCCTATGTCGCACTTAAGCACGGGCGCGCTTACCGCGCCCCTCCCCAACATTAAAATTCAATCGTGACGTGCACGACATTTCTCTTGGGTTCTGGAACGCAAATGGTCTGCGTTCCAAGATTGACGAAGTCAGAGACTTCGTCACAGAGCAAAATTTTGATCTGTTTTTGGTTCAAGAAACAAAGCTCCAACCGGGGTACGAACCCCAGATCGCCAACTATCGTCTTCACAAAGACGATAGAATACCTTTAACTCCTCGTATTGACGGAGGCACCGCTATATACTGTAAAAGTAATTATGAACATTGCAGAGTCCTCTTACCGAGGTTACAGTATATCGATGCAACTGCTATCGAAATTAAAATTAATAATTATCCACCTTTGCGAATAATTTCTGCTTATTTTCGCTACACCCCCCACAATCGACACCATTTCCCTGAGGAGGATTTTATTAAACTTCTTAATTCTGGTCAAAATTTAATTATTGCTGGAGATATGAATGCCTGTCATAAAGATTGGCACGATTCAAGATCAAACAATTTTGGCTATAAACTCAAAAATGTTATAAGCAGAACTCCTGGTGCTAGGGTTGTTGCACCGTACACCCCTACGCACATTAACCCTAGGTCCCGACCGTGGGCTAGGGATTCTATTATTGATCTTGCAATCTTTAAAAATATTCCTTTTAATTATGATATAAAAGTCATTCATGATCTGAACTCAGATCATTTACCGGTCATTTTGACTCTTCACACTAACTCTGCATTTTTAAAATTACCAGAGCAACTCTCTACCAATTGGGAGAATTTTAAATTTATTTTAAATTCAAAACCCCTCCCTATTCCAGAAACTTCCAGCAATGAAGATATTGAAAAATCTATAGAGCAAATTGGTGTAACTATTTCTGAGGCACTTGTGACGGCCTCAAAACCAAAATTTAAACCTCCTCCTCTGAGACTCCCTATAGGAATCAGAACTAAAATTCGTCGCAAAAATTATGTACGGAGAGTCTGGCAAAGATGTAGGAATCCGGCTCTTAAATCTGAACTACGTACACTCAGTAATGACATTAAACGAGACATTAAACACTTTTCCCAGGAAAGATGGGAAAAACACATTGAAGGCCTATCGCCTGATACAAACGCCCTTTGGAGGGAAACCTCCCGACTCAAAAAGCCTTTTCACACCATTCCGCCCCTGAAGGGCGCCTTTGGCAGTGTTGCTGTAGCTCCTATTGAAAAGGCGGAAGTTATAGCTGATAGCCTTCAAAATCAATTCGAACCAAATGAAGACGAGAATCCCAGATTCTCAGCTTATACTACGCGAAAAGTCCAAAGGTTTTTGGCTTCCTCCACTTGCCTAGACCTGGAACCAGTCCTTGCTAGCGAAATTTTGGACTTTATACATAACACCAAAATTAAGAAAGCTCCAGGATTGGATTTAATTTCTAATCGCATTCTTAAAAATCTCCCACTTAAATTTATTTTTCTTCTCACGCTGCTCTTTAACTTTTTAATGGAGAACTGCTACTTCCCTAAGGCTTGGAAGATCGCCGTGGTGGTCCCCATTCTCAAGTCTAGTTCTGATGATTCGAATCCTCAAAATTATCGCCCCATATCGTTACTCAGTTCGCTGAGCAAAGCATATGAATGTGTTTGTTGTATACTTAAAACGCCAGGGTTCAATAATAACGTCGATATGCCAAAAACTATAGAAATTTTATTTACAGACACTTTAACTAGTGAAATGAAAACAAGACAAAAAAATGGCGTCACTCGCTTGTGAACATTAGAATGCTGAATAATCCAATACACTTCGCGCGCTACTATTGCAACACTTCGCGCGCTACTATTGCAGCGCCACCTGTTGCCACTAAGTAAAATATAAATATCTTACACTTATAATTTGGGAGGCTTACACAGTGGATTCACAACATTCTCCCACCTTTGAGTAATATTCTTTACAATTTACTCAAACAATACACAAACATTATCAAAATACACTATATACTTAGAAAAATGAAATACATAAAACACTTACAGTGAAATTGAAATGAATTTTACATTACATAATTATTTATCATACATAATTTTACAACAGGATGATCACTAGACATAATTACAGGAATTTTAAAATCATATTTATCATCCCTATAAACAACATTAGACTTAGCTCTTATAAGACCATGACAGTCCATTACTGGTCTTAATTGTTTCAGTTTTTCATCATTTTCACCCTTAAAAGATTCTTTTTGAATCAGTAACATTAAGGTTCTTTCTCCTCTTTCTATTTCGTACAAAGATAAATCCTTAGAAAGATTTTTATCTGTATTTCTTACGTTATTAAAGAACCTTAAAATCCAAGCTAACATTCTGACTATTTTCTTAAATGAAGAAAAATATCTGTAATACCAATTAACATCCTCTTCACTTTTTACCAAATTTGTTATAATGGTTTTTCGAACTTTAGAATTAACTAATTCTTCCCTCGGTGCTTCATTAGACTTAGGCCAGTTTTCCTCCCTCTCACGCAACCAAATAGGACCCTCCCACCATTTACGTTCAATTAACTGTTCCACAGAACATCCTCTGGAGAGTAAATCAGCGGGGTTAAGAGTACCTGAAATGTGGTGCCACATAGAAGGAGAAGTCAATAAACGTATTTCAGAAACCCGATTATGAATGAAGGTTCCCCAGTTTTGGTTACGTTGTATCCAACACAAAGCTGTAGTTGAGTCAGTCCAACAATAAACATCAACCTTAGGTAGATCAAGATCTTTAATTATAGAAGTGAGTAATCTAGATCCTAAGCTACAAGCTAAAAGTTCCAGACGGGGAATCGTAATGGGTTTTAAAGGAGCTACTCTAGACCTTGCTTGTACTAAACTAATTCTCACCTCATCGTCTTCTTCCACTCTGATGAATACACATACACCGTAGGCCTTTTTGCTACTATCACAAAATAAGTGTAAAGTTATCGATTTACTTGTTGATTTTAGTCCAAACCACCTACTTATTTTTATATCTGAAAGTAAATGTAAATTTTTATACCAAGACTTAAACTTATTAGCCAAATCTTCTGGGAGACTATCATCCCACTTAAGCTTAGAGTTCCATGTTTCCTGCAAAATCATTTTAGGGATTAACATAACAGGAGCTGTGTATCCTACAACGTCAAATATTTGGTGAGCAACAGACAAAACTATTCTCTTAGTAATTGTTTCATTTGAATCAATACTAACCTGTTCTATTTTGCAGGACAGTGTGTCCGTATCTGTGTGCCATTTTTGACCCAACACAGAAATACTATCTTCATTGGAGGAATCTTCCTCAAAGATTTCATTGCTTATGTTTGACTTCCAACATCTGAGATTAAAATGACCCGATGACATGATTGATTTCGACTCCAAGAAAAACTTTCTAAGTTCACTCTCCGAATGCAAACTTGTCACACAGTTATCCACATAAAAAGATCTCTTAAGAATAGCTGCAGTTTGCCTTAAATTTTCTGGTAGTTATCCAAATGAAATTTTAAAGTCGCAGCCAGCAAATATGGACTGCACGTAATACCAAAAACAACTCTTCTGTGTCGATACTCTTCTACCTGTTCGTGATTACCCTTATCAAACCATAGGAACCGTAAAAAATCGCGATCTTTTTCTCTTATGGCAATTTGTAGGAAAGCCTTCTCAATGTCAGAAGTAACACCTACGTAATTCATACGAAAACGATTTAAGATAGAGGGAATAATTTCAATTAAATTAGGCCCAGTTGCTAAACAATCATTCAAAGAAGGGACACCAGGTAAATGATAGCTAGCATTAAACACTGGTCTTATCTTAGTGGTGCTATTTTCTTTAATTACAGGCCTGTGAGGTAAGTAATGAACACCTCTTACTTCCTCAGTTAGTGTTTTCTCAATTATATCAAGATCTAACCATTCTTCAAAAACCTTACCATAATTATCAAAATTATTGGAATTCGTTAGTTTTCTTTTTACATTTGAAAGGTACTTTTCCGCATTAATCTTATTTTTAGGCAAAACTGAATTATCTAGAACCCAAGGTAAAGCGATCTCATAACGACCCTCATTATCAACACTCAAAGTTTCCTCAAAATATTTCTGCGTATCCTCTTGTAATAGAGCTTTGTTTTTACTAACTGGAGGTTCTGTAATGCCTAAAGCATCTGATCTCCATAAATCCCTTATACATCGCTCCTTTACAAATAGTGACGTAATGAGAAAAGCCGAATTCTCAAAAGTTGGCTCAGTGCCAGGGTTAAACTTTCCCAAAATCGCCCAACCTAGTTTAGTATTTATCGCCGTCAGACCACACTCAAGATTTACAAGTTTACCAGTTAATAATTTACCGGCAACATCAGCACCAATTAACAATTTGATTTCCTTATCAACCTTTAAATTATTGGTCTTAAGATCACTAATTTTTATTTTATGTAACTTAAGTTCGTTTAGCCAAGGAACAGATGGAATTTGTTTTAGACTAGAGCAAATACATTTTTGACCTAAAACATTCAACTTACACTTATAACCATCATTAATGTCACTTAACTCAATTGAATAATTCTTATATACCGTCTCGGGGGTTTCTACTCCACCGAACAATGATTGTTTGATTCTTGTTTCACCCATACACTTAATATTCATTTTTTTTAACAATATCATCACTTAGATAAGATTTCATAGCACCTGAATCGTATACAGCTCTTATTAACATTTCTTTAGAACCATTCTTAATTTTAACAACAATAGTTTGCAAAAACACATCAGAAACTTCAATATAATTGTTGAGAGTGCTTGTTTTGCTTTCACTAGTTTTGATTTCACTATCTCCCTTTGAGATTTTTTCAAATATTTGAGAATTTAAATCAGGACACAAAACAACAAAGTGTCGTTTCTTACACAAGGGACACTTGTGTTTAGATTTACACTGATTTGCTCGATGGTTACATTTGAGACAAACAAAACAAGCATCTCTCTTCTTAATAATTTCTTTTTTACAATCTATGCTCATAGAATAAGCCTTATCACAATTCTCAGATAAATGAAATACAGTATCACAAAATATACAAACAGGTTTCTTATACTTAAACTTATTATCATAAAAATGATTCTTAGCATTATTATTAGCATTAAGCAATTCACAAGCAGTAGGAACACTTTTTACCTCAATATCGTACATATTTTTCTTAACAACACATTTTTCAGGCCTTAAAACTTCACGAGTAATCTTAATTCTAAACTCTGTATCTACTTCCTTTTTAACAAACTCCATTAGTGATTCCAAATCACTCTTACCTGTTTCCGCAGCGGCATTTTTTTGTCTCTCCCATATCTTAATTAAATCGGTTGGGAGGGCAGATTCAACTAACGGGAACAACAGGAAAGCATATTTATCCTGTGTAAGTCCTAGGGACTCAAGGGCACGAATTTGAGTTTGTAGTTTGTCGTACAGAGTCAGGAAATCTATCTTCGTTTTATCGGTTATAACCAGTTTCAAGAGTTCTCGCACGTATATTTGTATCAATACGCTTTCTTTTCCAAAACGCTCCTCCAAATACTCAATAGCTTTATTGTAGTTGGCCTCCGTCGCTGGGAAGGATTCTACTATCTGCTTAGCTATGGAGTCCGGCTTCATGGATTGAAGAAGATATTGGAACTTGTCGCTTACATCTATTCTTAAATCTTCGTGTATTTTGTTGAATTGAGTCCAAAATGTCAACCAGTTACGTGGATCACCATCGAACTGAGGCAGTCGAATTTCGGGCAAATTCTGTTTCGCTTTCGTAGCGGCATGTGCACCGTCAGCAGGGCGCCAAGTAGGGTTAGGAGAGGCGAAACTTCCGTTTTCTTTTTCGGCCGAAGCTATTGCTTTTTTAACCTTGATTTTAAACGTAGATAGTTTCTCATAATAATCCTGAGCGATTTCGTATTTTTTTTCATACTCAGCTTGAGTAATGCCAGTTTTCTTTTGAAGTAAGTTGAGGAATATCTCGTCCGATGTCTTTAAGTCCTTGAACTTTTCCGTAAGCTGATCAAGGTGAATTTCTAAATCATCTACATCTGGACTTTCAGCGGCCAGTATTTCTTGTAATTTGTTGACTGTCTTCGAATACGTAGCTCTGGCTGCTTTCCTCTTCTGTTTGGCAATTTCTATTTCAGTAGTCATTTTCCACTTTCGTTTTTGGCTCACTTAAAGATCGTTGGCTTATCAACAATCCGATTGACGTATCGTAAGGATGAAAAAAACTTCGTCCAATCCCGGCAGGGATGCCACTATGTTGTATACTTAAAACGCCAGGGTTCAATAATAACGTCGATATGCCAAAAACTATAGAAATTTTATTTACAGATACTTTAACTAGTGAAATGAAAACAAGACAAAAAAATGGCGTCACTCGCTTGTGAACATTAGAATGCTGAATAATCCAATACACTTCGCGCGCTACTATTGCAGCGCCACCTGTTGCCACTAAGTAAAATATAAATATCTTACACTTATAATTTGGGAGGCTTACATAGTGGATTCACAACAGTGTTATTTTGAATCGCCTGGACCATTTCTGCAATTCCAGGAATATTGTTATTCCAGAGCAGCATGGTTTTGTTCCCAAGTGCTCTACAGTAACACAGTTACTTAGAGTTACTGAGACGGTCCAG
>BMAW01036674.1:0-16049 GCA_019974015.1 Nephila pilipes
ATATATATATATATATCAGCTCATAGATCACGTTAGATTTGAAAGTTTTTGCACGGACATCAATTCTTACGTTATGGAATACGAAAAATAAATTAAAAATTTTAATTCGAAACTTCTTGCAATGACTATTAACATGTAAATCTTGTATACTGTCTTTTTGCAATTGTTAATAATTTCTAATGTGATAGTGACCTAAATTAATATATGTCGATGCTCAAAGTCCCCGATATGATACCCGATAGCGGTGGATGTGCCAGAACTGGTGTCGTTCTCGTCAATTGATCTAGGTTCAAAATGATGAGGGCCGTTTAGAAATATGATGTCGCATTCTGCAAACACAATCTTAGTTTTTATTTCCTTTTGAATTTCGAAATTATGATCTATATTTCCGTCATATACTGCTATATCTAGCTCTTTTTTGTAGTAAAAAATTATTTTTGAAGATAAATGCTGAGTGTGGAGGTAATTGTCTCCCTTGGCCTGTTTTGTAGCTCTACACTCTTTGGGTGAGCTCAATCCTCTTGGAAATTCTATCAACAGCCATCGCATTGCTTCTAAGTGCGACTTTAGTAAACAATCATGTTCCCCTGATCTCGCTTCACCAGAATTTATTCTCTGAGGATACCTTAAAGATCATACTTTTACTAATAATCCTTTGATCAATTTAAGCCCAATATTCGCTAAGAAATTCCACAGAAATACCAAGAAGTATTATGAAAAATATGAAGGAAAGAACCCGTATATGTGCTAATTGAACAATGGTGTTCGTTTAAGACATATTGATTTCCATAACTAGCTCAAAAGATACACCAGAATAAAATGCATATTCAAAGTGGCTCATAAAGTCTTTTAAATTGGATAGGCCTGAACGTTTGAGAAAATCAGGAAAAAGCAAACATTTATTGACAAGAAGGATTGAAAATATGGGAGGATTAATAGGGTATATCCAGGGAATGAGTCACCCGTGCTTACCAAGGCAGTTAACTTCATTGGAAAGAAAAAGATCATTAGGATACCTAGGGTCGTCATCATTGCATAATTAAACAGAAAACAACATTTCATCCATTATGTGGTCATCGCTGTGTGTAAGCTGTAGAGTTTCGAATTTTAATGTCAGTTACGGTGAGGGGTCGTGTAAGGCTCAATAAATATATCTGTTGGTGTAACAGTATTTTATCATGAAAGATAAGTTACACACGGACAATAATCACACATATATTTCCAAACTAGACAAAGTAAATAATAGGATGGATTATCACGACAAATGCCTTCGTCTCGATCTTGGCTTCTACTTACGCATCCCTTCTTATTTCACCTGGTCGTTAGAGAATGCCTGTGCTGCTTGTTACAGTGTACAGTTAATGTAATAAAGATGTTTACAACTCTGCATTTAAGTTGTGAAAGAAGATGTATAATTTAAAGGCAGAGTTGTAATTATTTGTATTTTCTCTCATCTAATAATAATAATATCCCATAGTAATTTAATAAATTGTAGAGTTTAGCACTTATTGACTTTTTTTGTGCTGTGATTCAGTGAATATGTATGCGATGAATCTATAAAATAAAAGATACTATTGATAAATTTTATCACTGAAACAAACAAAATACGCAACTCATTTTTCAAAGAGAATGCAAAGTCGATACGCTCTAAATTTATCTTTTTGCAAAAACTTTTAGCATTCAATTCATCAATAATGCAGCAGGTTCAACTGTACTTAGTTTCCATTTTGATATATATCTAGATATTTTTCATCGCATAAAAGAGAATTTTTACTTCAATTCAACGAAAAAAAGTTTTTTTATAAGCAAACAGCTCAAAGATTCGCCATCGGATTTCTGTCCGGAATGTAAAAAGAACACACGTAAGATCATCGGAGTTATTTTTATCGGAACATTTTTTTGTGTAAGAATCAGAACATTTCTTTTTGAAATATCCCTTTTCCTTATGTCAAGTACATTGTATTGAATGTAAGAATTTTTCTAACACACGTTTTTTAACACATATTGATGTTCTTATGAGTTTATCTGGCATGAAGTGCAGAGAAGGACTACCGTTGCGACAAGCACTCGCGGTATGTCACTTCCATAAATCATTTTAAAAAACGTGTTCTGTTTTTCAACCATCATATCAATTGAAGTATTAAAATTGAAGTTTTTTGTTGTTGGATAATAGAGATTTTTCTTTCGCTGTTGGAAAATACAACATGTGTATTAGTTTACTCTTATGTTTTTAAATTACAAAGCACAGAAAACTCTTCTCCTGGTTTTTTAAAAACTTTATTGAAAAAGGCTTTTTTATTTTGTTTTGTTTTCGCTTTACGGAACAATTGAATTAGATTTGAATCAATTTAATATGGAACAAAATTTCAGTTTAACTACCTCAAAAGAATATTGCTTGCATTATCATCTAATTGAATTACTATGGATTTCTGATACTTTGTAAAAATAATTTCTCGTACGAAAGAAGCGACACTTTTCTTTAAAAGAATATATTTCTCAATATATTTACGATTGTATGATTTTATATTTTCTTCAGTTTACAAGTTTGCAGAGAAAAAAAAAAGACAATATTGAAAATCACTATCTCAATCTAATGCTCTCTATGTAATGCTGACCAAATTATATCATTTGTCCACCATATAAATTTAACACACATCAGAATAGATATCTTTAAGGCTCCCATCTACCAGCCGATTTTTGAGAATATTTTTTTTTAAAACGGAAAACCCTCAAAGAAACCATTAAAATTGGACAAAAAAAAATTTAAGAAATCGGAGGAGAAAATGTAATTTCGCAGAAACCTTTATTGATTTTTGCTCTTTCAGATGCATTTTTTTGCATTCAAATAGATCGAATATTAAAGATTTGAGGACGGTAGTAGAAATTTCGTAGGGATTAACAATACGCTCACGAAATAAACAAGGCCGGTAGAAAGGGGCCGTAACTTAAAAACTCTCTCTCGCGCTTACATAACTCTTAAAGTTTTACTTAAACTACGTTCATTTTATAGCACATAAAATCAACCTATAGCGATCGAGCACGTAGCAAGGATAGAGCGTTAGGTCGATCAGTGAATTATATAGGAGGTCGAGATAAAATAACTCCACGAAATTTGTTTCTTTAACTCTTCTAACATATTCTGGAACTAAACTTTATTCATGAATATTACTGCACAGTTTATTCATTTAATAGTATACGTGGCTATTATTAAATTAACTTATACATATTAAAATAACTTATATACAAAATTTAGAATATTACAATTTGTTGATTTTTGTATTAAAATTGGAGGAATGGCATGAATTCAGCATAAAAAAAATATTGAATAACTTTATTTAACTTTGACTTCAGAAAGAAATCCAATTGGAAACATTTAATTACTTCCACTCTTACAAGACTCTGCACATATTTAAGCTCAAATTTGTATTCTTCACACGTCTGAAGGAATTATTCCCTCATTCTTACTTGTTTAGATCAGAATAACTGCAGAATGCGTTCTCCTTGATTGAAAATTCTAATTTTTTTAAACATAAATTTATTTTTATTCATCTTATTATAGATACTTAAATTATATATTGTAATTAATACATTTTTATTAATAAACTAATTAATCAATCAATAATATAATTGTTAAATAATGATACTATCATAATGTTATATTATTATTGTCATATTGAAATATTATTGTGTACCAGACATTTTTAAACAAAACATAAAATCTTTTATGGTAGTCTACTGCTAAACGATTCCTTTCATATTTCTCATGTAACTGTAGTAGCTTAATAGTCATGGTCGTTGATTCGCTGCCGGAATTGCTTTTGTCGAGTCGTGGGTTCGAGCCTACTCAAGATTCCACAATGTAGCGGGACTAATGCACGTTCTATCTGGTAGCAATCCCAAGTCCTGCCTTTGGCGTGATATGGAAATTTTGAGAGTGAAGTGCCAATTCAGGTGTTATGCTCGTTATTTAACTGAGGTTCATAGTAACGAGATCCAGCACCAATAGCCCTCACGTTACTTCTCAGTGCGACATTAGTATTCAATCAAACTCCTATTTAATATCGAGAAATGTACTAAAAATAAAATTTTAAACATGATAAATAAAAAGTGATGTGTATCAGTACGGGCACTTTCCCACTTGCCCCCTCTCTGGCTACGGGCCTGCGTAACACCCATGGTGCGTTGTCATGGTACACGACGTCACAAAGGTGTTAAAGGATTTTTCATTACGTATATGGTGGGAAAAAAAAATATTTCTATTTCACCAATTCCACTGTGAAAAAATGAATTCACCATTGAACTAGGGTGGCTCAGAAAGATCCTGAGATTAAAGACAAATGTTGTTGCTGAGGTTATTGTGTTAAGTTATTTGTTAAATAGCATATAAATCATTCCTGATTCATATTCGTAGGTTGGTTTTGAAAGCTGCTGCATCGAGTTGTCATGTCGAAAAGACCTGGATTTACCATTATACACTAGAAACCTAACAATAATCAAAACAATACATTGCTTCCGGTAAATTTCCTTCAAGGAAGGCGAAGATATTCTCATCGGCCGAAAATTTTATTGCGACGTTATTTTTGGTTGTGAAGGGTTTCGAACTCATGGCCTTCTTAGAAAATGGGAAAAGGATCAATGGTTACCATATTTCCCATACCTAATACGGGTACTTTTTGAACAAGTCCTATTTGTATTTCAGTAAAGTTTTAAATAGTTTTTCGCCTAAGCTGTCGATCACACAAACACAATCCAAACTAAATTTGCTTTTGAAAACACGTATATAATATAATTCACATAAGAAAATCGGTTAAAAGGACAGCGTGTTCTTTTTGCTAAGTTTTTCGTTTGTGTAACATGCTCTTACATGTTTTTTTCCCTTTAAACAGTTTTTGGGCTACTTCATTACATTATTTGGTTCAAGAACTTCGTCTTGTGAATAAACCGTAACGCATGTAAATCAGCATTTTGATTTTAGAAATATGGTTCACAGGATATGATCGCCGGAAAACTTACGTTTAGCTAGGACAAATTTTTCAAGTTTATTTCCTTGGCTCGGATCCAGGTTTGCGTTTGTAAGATACCAGTAAGTATTGTTTTCAAATAAAATCCTTTGCTGAGGTTGCGAGTTATTAATCACTTTGCATTCATAATGATAATTCCTTTGTTATCATTCTAAAGAATAAAATAAATCTAATTTGATTTTCTTCACCGAGCATTTATTGATTTTCTACGGCTCGGAACATTGGTAGCAAAACGTGAGTATCACAGTTTGAACTTCTTTAACTTCCAAAAATAGTATTATAACAATAAGCATTTTGTTAATAAATAACATTTCTCAAATCGGCTCGGTACTTATAAATTACTCTCGTTTAAATCACACTGTATAATTAAATTGATTTCATAACAAGAGAGATATTGCTTTATGAAGCTTATAACTACAACTTGGTACTAAATTAAAATAATATAAACTTATTCAAAATTTATTCTGTGTTCTTGCAAATAACTAACTCATAAATAAATAACTCGTAATCCCTTTTCAAACACACGTGCATACTTTAAGACTTCTTTAAGATAAACTAACAAATATTTTATTTCTTAATGTACCATGATTTGTATTCATAATAAGTTACAATTATGTTTATACTCTCATTCATGATTTATAAATAATTTTACAAATCGTTATCTAAGTATCTGAAATTAGAAAATTCCAATTAACGCAATCATCTTCAGCACAACAATTTGTGTGCGTGTGTGATTTTTATTAACGTCGCACTGAGAAACAACTCAAGGGCTATTGGCGACAGACCTAGTCATTAGGAATCTTGGTCTAGTGACAAGGAACGACAATTGGGAGGTTTGGGGACCTTGATTAGATTTAACGTACATCAGCCCCGCTACGTGGCAGGTCTTTAGCGACATCAGGGTTCGAATCCACGACTGAATGAAAGCAACACTTGTCGCGAATCTGCGGCCATGACCACTAAACTATCGCGGCCTTTTTTGTGAATGGACACATCGTAAGATATTTAGGCTTGGCAGACTAGAGAACAAACATATATGTACATGGACAATTCTTCTCAGAATTTAAAAAAAGAAACGATTCCTTTTTTTTTTATTGTATGATTTATCATCTTGGCCGGGATGCTCGTCGTAGGTTTTTGGACATTATTAATATATCTTGGAGTTAAGGACGCCTGCCTGAAGATCGGAAACTAGTGGCTGTAATTCTAATCAGAAAACCACAGAAAGATGCTCATTTTCCGGAAAGCTGTAGGTTCATATCTCTTACCTGTGTTACATGTAAAATAATGGGAAAAATGTTTTTAAAGAGACTTTTATTTTATTTGAATTCTCGTGACCTACTCCCAAAGGATCAATAGGGTTTTAAATTTGGACATGGCACCACTGACCAGGTGTTGTTTTTCAGTCAGAGGATTCGTGATGCTCACAATTTGTAGCCAACTCACCACACAGTTGCTACTCTCTTAAATCTTTGTAAAGCTTTTGACACAGTCTAGAAGCAGAAACTTATTATCAAACTTTACGATTCTTTTGGAATCAGTGATAGGGCTTTGCCTTGGATTTATGATTTCTTACGAGACAGGAATATCAGGGTAAGTTAAACTATTCCATGTCCAGAAGTTTTAAGTTGAACCAGAGACTTCCTCAAGGCTCTCTTTTGAATCTCTCCCTCTTCCCCCTGGCCTTGTAAGGTATTGAAGAGATTATCACTAGAATATATGAAGTCTGGTTATTTGCAGACGATATTGTTGTCTGGAAGTCTGGTACTGACATATCTAATCTGGAGAATAATGTTAATCTAACTCTAATCGAAGTATGGATTTTTGCTGAAAGCCACAAATTGTTATTTAATCCTATTAAATCCTCGACAAGTTTCTTTACTACTAATAAAAAACTTTAGAGTTACCAACCAAAACTTATCATGAATGTTTTGCACCTTTTGGTGGACATTTACTCTTAATATTTGGGCTTTGTTCTGGAACCCGAAATTACCAGCTGTAGGCCCACTGACCATCTTGTGATTAATAGCAGAAAATGACTGAATATTTTGAATTATATCACTGGACGTGACTGGGGTGCTGACTTATTTACTATTCGAAAAACTTACTTGGTTTTTATTAGACCAATTTTAGAATATGGCTACCCGATTTACTGTTGTGTTTCTAAGACTAACCTTCAGAAACTCGAGTGATTCCAGCTGAGTGCAGCTCGTTTCATAACAGATCTTCAAAACAGTTGTCCCAATGACATTATTCTCTTTGAGGCTGATCTATGGCCTCTCAGTGATAGAAGAAATTATAATCTTGTGAAGTTATACAACAAACTTCTTAATTGCATTTCCAGTAATCGAATATCGCCATTCCTCAAATGTTTTGAGTAACAACCTGAGACTGATGAAAAATAGCGCTTATAGCCAGGTGATCAGTGAAAATCAGATCTTCAACTCTGTTGAGCCGCATCATTTGCATTCTAGCATTAATCCTTCTGTGCAGCTCCTCGGAGTATTTTTTCCATCCAACTCTCTCTGCTCATATTCACAAGACCTCTTATCTTTCTAAGTATGTAAAGCAAACTGCTCTTGAATTGATCAATAGTAACAATTCATATTATTCTATTCTTATTTATGCGGATGGCAACAGAAAAGAAATGTCTTATTACGGTATCTACATTAGAGCTCAAAACAATTCCTGTCAATTCAATTTCAGGAATTCCGATGGATGCCTTGTATTTCGCAAAGAACTTATGGCTGCTGATTCATCCTTCAACAAGATCCTCTCATTTCCTAATTCGGGTAGCATATGGATTCTAAAGGATAAGCCGTAGTGCCATCCTTCACCATTCTAATTGGTAGAGTGGGAGATAATACTTGAGTGGCTATTTTGGAAAATCTGAAATATCTTTCATTGTCACACGATATACTTACAATGGATTCCTTCGCACGTCAACATCGCTTTCAATGAGATCGCTGACACTTTGGCAAAACATGGCGCTGTTCAACACCCAAATCCAAAGGCCTTTCTGACTTATGCAGAGTTTCAATCCACTTATAATAGTAATAAGTGGTCAAATGTTCCTCCTTATCATCACTGGTATGAGGTTAAAAGCCCCAGTGGTTCTTTGTTTCCCTTCGGAGTAGCAGAAAAGAACTAACAGATCTTACCCGTTTCCGAAGTGGACACCCTAGAACTTTGTCTTACCATAATAATATTAATGAGTTTTCCGGCCCTGCACTTTGTGCTCTGGCAGATAGGCTTCTCCGGAACATTTCTTGAGTGCCTGAATCTCACAAAACAGGACCTTTATGAGAACCCTCTATTGGTTATTGACTTTCTGAGAGTGAACGACATCATGGACTTGATTCAGCTTGGTTAGACACATGGAAATGAGTAACAACACAAAGGATCATAAAAGTTGAAATGTGCAGAACCAAAGAGTCTTTCTCGATGAGTGATTGAGCGAGTGACAGTGAGGGTTAATGCTGCATGAGTCAAATCTGGTCAAGCTGCACCAAAGATTTCCTTAAAATATGACGCAGTGTTAATCCTAAGGAATTTCTACTTACATCTTAAACTCTAGACTATTTTATTTATTTGAATATGATAAAGTGCACCCAAAAGATAATGAAGGTTACTGTAGAATTACGTTTTTTATCAAATTTTCAAAAATATTTAGCGTCTATTTTAATGTTTCGTTTGAGGGTTTTCAGTCTTTAGAAAATATTCTTATATAATTTCAAAAACTTTGGAAGAAAATACGATTCTGCAATTTATTTATCTTTCTTTCTTTCATTCTTTTGTTTGCACTTTTATGCTTTCAAATAATAGAACAGTCGCCTTTGTTGCTCTATGTCCCACATAAATCTAATCAATCAATTAAAATAAAACAGTCTAGATTTGATAAGGAAAATAGAGATTCTATAAATCAAACATTATACACATAAAATCGTAGTTGATAGACGGGAACTGTAAAAATAATAGATAAAATACAGGGTAAAACGTCAGAGATAACTCTTTAAATATTATATAAAAAGCCAATTTTTAAATATAAGACCAAACAAGTCTTCTCCCACCAAGTCAGACATGTTTAAAATAGGTGAATTTTAAAAAGTGTAATGAAAGTGAATGAGCACAGGACAATCAATCAATATAGGTAGTAGGGAACATGACAGGAAGAGCACTAAAGAGCACTCTACCTAAACAATAGTAGTTTGGGTGTAAAACGTATTTGACAACATCGTTCGTACTCCCTTCCAGCCGGCTAGTCTACATATAACTCAAAAGATAAAGATAACACTCAGAAAATATCGAGAGTAAAAAACTTATTATCACAATAGGATTGGCGAGAGGGAAAAAATTGACAATCTTAGTTTTGAAATGAAAAAATTAGTAGATATTCCCCGCGCAATATATTCATTTATTAGAACAAAGAAAATATTATAAATGCTGACATTTCCCACACATAAAAAAAGTAATCTAAATTCCTACGATTTTAAAAATATTGTTTTCATCAGAAATGAAAGTACTTATATGTTCACACTATACATAACAATTTTCAAGCACTTAAGCATCAACTAATACACTAACGTTCTTTATAGTAAAATTTTAGACTAAATTTTTTAAAAACCCGTCATTATGAACCTATACACATGCATGCGAGTGCTAAATTGTGGACCAATCGATAAAGAGTTTAAGAGTGCCCGAATGGGTGACCTTTTTATTAAAACGGTAACAAAACCAAAGAATTAAGGTCAGATGCCAAAACTCTCAAAGAAAAGATTCATTACCTCGTGTTAGCGGAATATCCGGTAGCTGCGGCTCATCGATAACAACGTGGATGGTACCGAGGGAAATCCCACGCCTAGGGGAAAAGAGGCCGCTCGTTTATTCTATTTTATTTTTTTTCTTTTCCTCCCTCCAAAACAGTCACAGCGTGTAACAGAAGCAATGGACTAAGAATCAAGAAAGCGTGAAGCTGTCGAAAAGCGAGCAGACGACTCTGCGGGCTCGTTGCCAACCTTTGGTCACTAAGAGTTGGATAAAAACAAAGACGGATTTAGCCGAGGCTTGGCAGTTCCACTCTGACATTCAGGAAAGAAAATCGAATCGAGGGAAGAAAATGAAGAAGAAACAAAAAAAGATGATCCCGGGACTTTCAATTTCTTGAGCAAAGAGACAAGCATTGCTGGCTACATGGCATACAAAAACTTTTCCGAACTAACAGTTTGTTTCTTTCCTTTTTTTCCCTTTGCTCCGGAGTGAGACGGAGTTTTCTTGCGGTTGGAAAATAATGCCAAGGACGTGATTCGCATCTTTGATTGGCCCGGAAGAATGCAGGATCCAGCTTTTAAACAAATTGGAATACTTACTCACTCTGTTGTGTGTGTGCGGTTTTTCATCCGATTAAAAATGTACTCCAAACGTTTTCATTTCGCTATGCAAATGCAAGTTTGTTGCTTTTATAAACCTTCTTCCTAACTTTTTTCTAATGGGGAAATAAAGAAAAGAGTTCCGGTTAAGAGATTTTGTTTGCAGGAGGAAGTATTTTTTTTCTCTCCGCCTGGTGTATTTTTTAATCACAGCGGTGATGAAAAGTGCTTTATATTCTTAGTTTGTGTTTTTAACTCACTGCGAAGAAGTAACTTATTTTTCATTTCATTTCTTAAGCAAAAGAAATATTCAACTTTACTTTTGTAAAGATGATAAGATATTAATTTTATTTCCGAGCATTCATTTATGCAATTATGCGAATCGATTTTCATAAACAAAGAAAAAAAAGCATCACATAGTTATTGGATGATTGAAACATCAATTGGACACAGATTTTCAATTTCATTACTCTCAATCAACTTTGAATAAATTCATGTTTATGCATTGAATTCAAGATCACGTGTTGTTTTTTTTTACTAACAGTAATCAAATGGCTGAAAGGAATTCGATTTAAGCAATGCAAAATGTAATTAGATATTTATGATTCGTATTTTAGTAAAGAGATATCTTTTTCATTTGCGTAACATCTTTGTCAGAAGCTGTTTCAATAACAGACAGAAGAAGAGCTAGTGGTTTTTATTCCTTAATTTAATTAAGTTTACAAATTCATCATAAATTTAAAATAGTACATATTTTTTTTAAAAGAAAATATTATTTTATGATAAGAATTCTGATATAAGAGAACAAATCCGTCAGAAATGTTAAAGAAATACATATTGTTTTCAAACTGAATCAAAACAATTTTTTTCCTAATTTCCTTTTCGGCCAAAGAAATGAAACGGTTTATGCTCATTGTTCTTATACATACATACATATATATATATATATATATATATATATATGTAAGTATAACTCATCGCAACCAAATTTGATTGTTGGATTTGAATTAACGTCGTTCTATATCATAGGTATCCAACTTCTTTTTATCTACCTCCTCCTTCTCGAAAAAAAAAAAAAATGTTTTTCCCCACCCCCTTCTCAAAAACAAAAATTTACTCCTTCTTTTTCTGGGGAAAAAAACAACAACTGTCGCCTTTGAAATCCATAATGCTGTAGTTGAGTTTTCTGATCTTCAATAAATATTTAAAAATAATTCCGGAAGTCAGTAGAAGGAAATAACCATGCATAAAAACTTTTCCCCATTTCGAATGCATTTTATTCCATGCATATAAACGCATTAATCTAGTTTTGAGAAGAAAAGAAATAAACTCCACAGGATTAACACTCCATCAGATATTCACCTTTGTGCGTCAGCGGGAGCCATAATCTTATCATGACTTGTCCGAACTTGCTAACATAAGCATGGCTGAGGGAGTCTGAACACATGCAGTGTGGTGTGCGCATTGCTCATGCTACTACTCGTTCATGTAATCGTGGCAAAAAGGTATTGCGAACAAAGTTGTTATGTACCAATACCTATTTTTGTGATCTTGTTGGAAAGATATATTTGTGGAAACACGCAATTTTTATCACTAAGCTTTTCAGCGCATTCTTATGAGTATTGCCGAGGGGTGGTGAGTGAAAGTAGTGATTTAATACACACACAAAGAGCCAATCCTGACTACGCAGCGCAAAGCAATATGCATCTGGGATCTAAACGTTTGAAAAAACCTTTTAAAAAATATTTTAAAAAATCGTTGACAAGAAGAAGGGTCGAAAATAAAAAGAATCGCTCGACGCATCACTCGTTTTAACCATAGTCAGTAGCCCCATGAGATAAAAAGAGGTGCCTCGGATTCGTGATACCCGCCCTTTCCTAAAGGAGGTAAGAACTTGAGGGCTCCATAGGTGATAATAGTTCCTCAACGCCCTAAAATATCCTTGGAACAAAAAGGATCCTTCAGATTTCTTTACAGCCCACCGATGAACAGATAATCCTCTTTAGGAGCCACTGTTCTACAACAATATAGGGCTACTAGCGACAGACCTAGTAATTTGAACCATACTCAAATGTACTAACATCAATATTTGAAAGAATTTTATCACCAATGTATCTGAGTGATGGGGATGGTAGATTTTAATGGCGCAAGAACCAGATGTGGCTACGATGCTCCAATCAAGTTGTAACGGTGATCCAGACTTGGCATGGCCAACTCACAGCCCACATGAGGCCCACCCGTGTCAATCTGTGGTCCGCGGAACTGAGTCATCTGGGCAAACATTTTAACTTTTTTGCACATAAAATTGCCAAAGAACATTCCGCCATGAGCAGTTCGTATCATATTCATAACTGCCGGAATATCTCATTACATTGACTCAACTATCGTCACAATTTTTCTTCTATATCCTTCTTAAGAAATAAATTTCGAAGTTGAGCTCAGTTTAAAAAACGCGAGGGCCTTCTTGCGTGAGTGGGAGATACATAACGTTAACCGGCAAACATACGAAGAGAATAGATGACCACTAATAGATGCAAAGAGGGAATGCGACGTTCGGATCATGGGAAATAGCAGTAGCCAGTCTGTCTGTAACAAACCTCATATATTCGACTCAGAAGCGTATGGTTCAGGACATAATGAAAGCTTTAGCACCAGCATAGTGTTGTAATTACATGATAGTTTTTAAACTTATAATTATTTCGTACAAATATATAGAATTCAATAAAAGATAATTTCTAAAATTTATTTCAAATTTTCTTGAATTCTCAAATGGAGTTCGGAAGAATCGGTCGCAATTCTAGAGGAAAAAGTAGTAGTAGTTTTTAACGTGAGAATTTGAAAAGACTTAAAAGTCCAAAATTAAAAAGAGATGGCTTAATCTAAATTATCATCACACACACAAGAAGGAATCCCTCTCTCTCTCTCTATGTATATATATATATATATATATGATGTAGACCATTGGAATAAAATGCATATTCAAAGCGTCCTTCAAAATATTTTGGAGGTTGGACAGGCCTGATCTAAACGTTTGAGAAAATTTGAAAAAAAAATCAAATATTTAATGACAAAAGGATTGGAAATAGGGAAGGATAGCAGGGTATATTTATTGAGGGTGTATCACTTGTGCTTTCCCAAGGTAATAAACTCCATGGGAAAGAAAAATATCACTGGAGTGACTGAAGTTCAGAATGCAAATACCTATCTAAAAAATAACCTTTAAGGGGTGTCGTCATTTCACAGGTAAAGAAGAGAAGACAGCAGTATTTCTTCCTTTTTATGTATTCATTGTTAAGTTAATTTTTTATCTTATTTTACAAGTTTTGTAGAATAAATGGTGACATAATTATCAAGATTTACGTAACGGAATCAAATATTTCATGAGTAAATCATCAAATGAAAATATATATTTTAAACTTTGATGAATTATTTACTCATGTTCATTACAAGCAAAATATACACTATAACAGATTTTAAACACTCCTGAGGGTAAATTTTTAACTACACTCTACTATTTCTCCACCTACCCTCTCTTTTATAAACAGAAAAATTAATTTTACAAAAGCTGCTTTATTATATATAATGAGCCTATTGGCAAAACCAGATAAAAATTTATTTTGAGAATACAATGTTCTCTCATGTTAGCAAAATCAAGAGTGGAAAATCGAATTATGCTATAAGGCCTCATTGAGTATTCAATAATCCAATCAGACTGCACCAGTTTCTCTGTAGTTAATGAGATCACATTAATTTTCCTATGATATAAGTGCAGGCTTATTTCTCTTTTATATACAATAAAATTTCTTTCAAGCAGCTATTACCTGATTTTACATTATGTGCCTCATTTTATAAAAAATATTTGTTTGTTATAAACTATTTCAAATTCTGAGTAGACTAACTCTAGTCACAAGTTGGTAAGATTTATAGAATCATTGTGCTAGTAAAGTAATGGTTTTGAGCAATTAAAACAAATTGCAGAGTATGAGTGAATGACGGGGGTTAAATTTGATGGCGCGAGAGCCAGATGCGGCCCTCTTACCGCAAATAAGATGTAACTCTGATCTAGACGCTTGGAAAAGGAAAGAAAGTAAAAACAAAAAGGAGGGTCAAAAATAGAGATGGAGGCTTATGGTATCCCGGGGGCGTTTCACCCGTGTTTTCCAAAGACAGTAAACTCTATACGAAATAAAATAATCACTAGGATATGCCTCAAGGCAGTGATGTTCGTACATAGCTAAGGAAGCTAAGCCCCTGTGGCTTATTACCATTGTATAGTTTAAAAAGAGAAAACAACGGCCTATCATCCATTTTGTGGTCATGATTCCTGTACTTATCTGAAAAATCTAAGTCCTTGAGGGACAAGAATTATGAGGGCCGAAACATAAATTTCTCCAACAGCTCTAAATGAACTTCAGTTCTCAAGCCAAACTAAATTTAGAAATATTGTGAGATATGAACTGAGATGCGGTTTTCGACTTTGGATTTGGTTTGAAATAAGAAAGAACAGGGAAGGGGGGGAAGTTTCAGTAACATTAGTGTAATGTTAAAAAAAAAAAAAAAACGAACAATTGATTCATTTGTAAAGAACTGACTAAAAAGAGGCCGAGGATTTCCTACTCATTCGATTCTGTTTTGGTGTGGGCATGCATTTGAAGCGGTTGAAATCTCACAGACGCTTTTTTTAACCACGAAATTCCCGCAGTTAGTCCGCAATTCGAATGTAAAACCTAAAGGTTTGTGAGTGAGTCACCAACACAAACAATCGGCCGCCCCTTCTGTTTATCACTAAATCTGGGTGAATGAGACCCGAAATAGCAGAATACTTCGGACGGATATAGCAGGCACACCTGTCTCTCCCTCCACCCTGGTGAGACATTCGTTTGCAGGAATCCCCTCTTAGGCCTAGGAACGAGAATGTTTTTCCGTTCGGCGAGAGATTTATTTGCGGTTTAACGGAGGATAGAAATGTGGGGAACGCGGCGAACGCAGGGGTCTGGAGACGGAAGAACTCTTCCCGTCCTTCGCTCTTTTGAAGGTATCGTTCGTTTAGTCAAATCTGATTTAGTTTTACGTTTGATATTGCTTTCAAATTGCGTAATGGCTATTGATATCGTTTGGCCATGCTCTAATGAAGATGTCGATGTTTTTTGCTCCTCCTTGCTCAAATTTTTACATTGGATGTTTTGTGCATTCTTAATGGAGTACGAAAATCATCATTCGGATCGTGTTCTAATAAAGATTATGATTGACTACCTTTAATTGTCCTGCAGAGTGGTGTGTATCCTACGCATTTTGTTGAATCATAACATTCATGGATGGAAAAAAAATCGCAGTTTCAGAGAAAAAATAAAATAGAAACATGATACCTTATTAAAGTATTACTACTTATTGTTATCATTATTTTAGCAATTTATACGGGGTTATTCAAAATTAATCTTCCGTTTCCGAAATTCCATATATCTTCAAAAATAAACGGTATAGAATTAGAAGAAATACATGAATACAAAGGAAAAATGTGGAAGTTTTATATTGTGAATAATAGACGGTTCTTGCGTGTTCTTCGTGAAGTTATTTCACGAAAGCTGCTTTAGAAGCTTTCACTGAGCCACCTCGCAGTTGGGCCGCTCGCAGTGGACCAGATGACTTGATGTTATTCAGCTGG
>BMAW01036674.1:24418-82407 GCA_019974015.1 Nephila pilipes
CCCCCCCCCCCCCCCCCCCCCCCCCCCCCCCCCCCATGACACCAGTCCTGCTGTTTACGACATCAGATCTAAATAAAAAGTTAATTCTTGGAACCGCCAATCTTTTTTTTTTTTAATTCTGTTGGACTCGTCTTTTCTCTCAAGTTCTGTTAACGTCTTTTCTCATGCAGGCACAACAGCTTAAGTGTTAGGAATTCAAAATTGCTTCATATAGCTTGAGGTATTTCACAGTTAAGTGTATTTTAAGCCTCCATCAATAGAGGTAGAAATGTTTTAAATATACTTTTAGCTCCGAATTTAAATGAAACGTTTTTTCCCTTAAAATAGTTAACAAATTACAGCTAGAATAAACGTCAAACTAAAGCTACACAAGGATGATGAAATTATTATAAAATTACAATTAAATTTGAACTAATTGAGAAGTTTGAGAACAACTGAAGACGTTCTCTTTCTCTCCTAAAAATACAATATTAATTGATACTATTTTTATCAACGGTTCTCTAATCATAGTAGACTTGGGGGTGATCGAGCGGAGTTGAAGGTGTTATATGAACTCAGGAAAGAAACTGTATCAGGATCTCTACCGTTGCTAAAACATAGCACCCGAAATATTTGCATCATGATACCGCGAAGTAGACAGAGTAGATCAATAGGAACTTGTCTGTCATTTTACTTTAGTTCATAATTATGGTTATGCAGATTTGAAATCGATGCGGTATATGCCCAAATTAGAGACTTTTTAGGGGTGGGGGGAGAATGAGGTTTTTCATGCAAATTCTATACATACCCGTTTGATATATAAGACCTAAATGCCCCACATGTAAAGTTGGTGAAAAAAGACCGAACTTGACATTCAGGTGTATACTGCAACTGAATCCGTTTTAATTTATATTTTTTGTATATGAATCTAAACAAAGAAAATACACATACGACTTTCTCGTAAAAATCTCGTAAACGTAGGCTTATACACAGTACAAGCCCGAATGCTATGTTAAGTCTTTTTTCAACAAATTAATATGTGCGGCATTTTAGCCTGAAATGCATGAAATTTGATACAAAAAACGCCTCATCATCACCAAAAAAAAAATCTTACTCCAATCTGGTCGTATCCCGTATCAACTCCCGACAATGATAATAGAATGAAACATGTACAGATTTTTAATGTTAATTTAAATGTTATTCAAAGAAAAATTTAAACTGTTGAGATTTAAAACTTAGATTTCCAATCAAATTAAAATTAGATTAGTATGATATTGTTTTATTTTAAGTTATGTTAAATGGCGTGTTTGTGACAAGTAAAGGAGAAAGCTTTACGTCCAACAGCGCAATATTACAAATGTTTGTTTACATGCCCCTTTTCATTTCATTGCTTAACATGCCTATTGCCATTAATCAATATACAAATAACGACGCTTTCTGTGTCACGTGCGTTCATGAACTATATATACAAATGATGTATTACATTCGATATTTTCATTCATCATTAAGTGTAAAAGGAAACTAAAAACTAAGATTAAATAAAAAAAAAATAGTCTCGTTATTTCATAATTGGTTCGGCAATGCGGAGAGGCACAGAATATTCTTTTATGAAACCAAGTTTACTAGGTCTGACGGATAAGCCTTTGAACTTTCTTCCCTTAGCTAACGTATGAGGTATCTCTTGGCGGGCGCGACGGAAACAGATGCCAACGTCACTGTCCCCAAGAATGTAAACTTGGGCATCTTGGCTCTGTGTCAGGCGAGTAAAAAAAAGCGAGAGGATTTCGACGCTCGTACCGTGGGATGAAGTAACTACGATTTGTTCTAGCTCAGTGCAGGTTGATGTAGAACCACGACTTTTCTCTTTTGTTCAATCCAAGTCCAAACTATAAATTTTGGATTTACCTCACAGAAGTATTTTCGGGATTCTTTTTCTTCTTTAGAGATCTGTCTGCCAGTTGGGTTTGAATAGGAATTGGGATTTAGAGAAGCCTCGTTGAAAACAGCTATCTTTGTAATTACTGCATGCGTGCATCTAAGAATTCCAAAAACATTCTGATCAAATATGTATTTGAAGGGAAGTAACTAAAATTCCAGAGACCAACAGTGAAGAAAAATCACTATACGAGAGTTGTTCAAAAGGTATCAGTGTTGGGAATTGGATAATTTCCTGTAGCATGGTCCACGGATATTTTTTTTTCTTTTTCCAAGAAACTCTTGAGTTTATCGCTCTTCGTATTCCTAAAATTCGTCAGTCATCATTTCTTTTCCAGACGAGGAGACCGTCTTCGATTTCTATGGAGCAGATTCACCGGAAGCGACCCATTGTTTCAATAGTTAGTGAACGTTTTTTTTTTTATGATGGATCCAGGTCTTATCGACTGTGACAACTCAAAACACCAAAGAAAATTAACCTATGAATCAGTGTCAGATTTGTTTTGGTGCTCCATTTAAAAAAAGACAGAGAAAATACAGCAACACCAACATGCGTTATCGGCGCCTTCTGTCGTCAAAAATAGCTACTTTTTGAGCCACCGTCACTTATCTACGGGTTCAGGAAAGATTCTGTTTAAGTATATTTGAAGAAAAGTAACAAAAACTTCAACGATCAACAGTGAGGAAAAGCTACTATCATACAGTAAGACCTCGTTTAATGTGTAAGATGCGTTCTTAGATGACTAAGAGATAAATGAAACATAGTTAAATGAAGTCTGTTCAGCACATAGTAAAAACGGAAAAGCTTCCAAATATAAACAAAATTTACTTTGTAGCGAATAAATATTAGTATTCGACTTGTGTGCCATAACTCAGTCAAGTACAACTAACTTTAAAAGTCAATAACCTACACAAAGGTACACCAGCCAAGTCACACACAACTATTTATTTATCAACTTTATAATAAAAATGTTTCAGGAATACCTGCTCTCCAAAATAACACCCTAGATAGATTCACTCGTTCAACTAATACCGAATTAAGAGTGTCTTACTAGTTGAAGTCGGCTTGATTCCTCGACTTCATTACGATCACAATCGCCCGAAGCAACTCTTGATCTCGTCCACCCCCTGTAAGGCATATACTCAACGCTAGTGACACTCGACCTTTATAGTCTCAATTTTATTTTACTTATATACTTTCCTATCTAAACAATTTCACTTTCTTTCTACCTGCCTCTAATCTGCCTAATCACGTTTCATTTTGGTTGGGAAGAAATTGTTATTTCCAGCAATCAATCTCAATTAAAGTCCCCAAGGTTAGTGAAGCGAAAACCACGAATAACACAACGTCACAACTTTAAGTTATTTTTACGAAATTGTGTAACATAATTTTTATCACATAACCTATAATTATGCACACATAAATATAAAGCTCCCTTTTGTAATGAAAGTTCTGGCTCTTCCAAAATTCTTGATTTTTTTTTATTTTTATTTTGTGTCATATGTCGCATTTCTTTTCTCTTGTCAAGCAAATGTCGGAAGCAGCAGGTCTCATTCATAACATTTCGTTTTGATATTGCATCCTTTTCAAAATCTTGATCATTCACTACAATTTGATCAACTGTTTCGGTTATCGTTACTTAACGTTTTCTAAAGAAATCTTTAGCAAGGGCTTTGGGTGTTTTTTTTTTCAAAACCACTGTTTTTAAGCTTTACATGAATTCCTATGCATGTAATAACTAATCATTTTCCTTTCCTGTTTAGTCTTTTCGATATGGGTTTTCATAATAAATTAATCTATGATAAAACCACCAAGAGACATAGCAAATGGAAAGAATATATGAAACGAAATTCAATGAAACAAAATTATAAAATGAAATATAGAATTAGTGTGTTAATAGGAGAAGTACTAAATGAGATGTTAGTGCACTGTTCCATAATTTTTCCATAACACTATATTTTCTTAATAACAGAAATCGGAGAAATTAACGCAGCGATTCCAAAAAAAGATGAAAGTTTAGATTTAAATGAGCTCTAAATGTTTTTTTAAAAGGGTTATTGCATGCGAAGAAAATAGCTTTCTAGTAATTAAGACTATTGACATTGAGAAACCATTAGCAAGTGTGAAACAGCGTCTAACTTTACAATATTACAATCCAATTATAGACACAATGACCTGCGTCACGTGTGCGCTTGCATGAAATAGTGAGAAAATGAGCTTGTAGCTGAAAAAGTCTGGAAGACATATTTATAAATTTCTAACCAAATAAAATTTATTTAAAAGGTGTGTACGAATTAAATTAAATATTATATTTAAAAATTTTTGGTGTATGTGAAAAAAGACACATGAAATTTATAGTAAATTTATAGACCTAAGCATATATATATATATATATATATATTTGTTTTTGGCGTTCATTGTTCAAGCAATTATAAGAATGCTTGATTGCCAATGTCGTTTATATGGATACAGTTATTTTCTTTTGATATTATTAAGCTGAGAAAATTAAAATGATATTTCAAAATTCAAAAGGTATTATGTTTTCTTGTTGTTGAATAATTATCGACATTAAGATGCATTGTGTAAATCTTTTTGACGTTTACCCATTTTCTAGTATTTCTTATTTCTTCGTTTGAAAATAGGAGCAGAATTCGTCCCTCAAAACTAGTTCCTTCCCTTTCTTCAATTTGAAAAAACTTCATCGTGATGGAATCTTAAAACTTTTATAATCATGAACAAAAAAAATGCCTAAGAACTGTACACCAGATTTAAGTCTATCTTTTTGATCCAATATCTGTTCTTAACCGAACTGTAACAAACATTCACTAAATTAGGATACTATTGTCCTACTCTTAAGAAAGAAACAAAACTGTGATTATTTAAATACAAAGATACTAAAAAGTATTTCAATTTGTTCACAAATGTTTCTTCTCGAATCAAATATTAAGTTGTCCCGAAAGTTCGTGGGAATTTTCAATAGGTGGCGTAAGGACAAGTCTGAATAAATCTGAACGATTGAAAACAAATGACGTGCTTAGAAATCATAAAAGTTGGTATTTCAGGTATATTTGTCAGTTTTATACGCCTTTGAATGTGGAAGGAAACAAAATGCATTTCAGGTATTTAATGCTTTTATTTTACCAAAAAGGCAAAAGTGCCACACTGGCGGCAAACAAATATGCGCTGTTTATGGAGAAGGTGCTGAAGCTGGAAGAACTGTGCGGAAGCGGTTTGCTACGTATGAAGCTTAGGATTCCAACCTTAAAGATCGTCCGAGTAGATACTCTACAAAAATATCGAAATTCAACATGCATGAGCATTTTGTGAAACTTGGCTCCATAAACCGTTTCGATGTATGGGTCCCATACGATTTAACGGAGAAAAATCAGCTGGATCGTATTCCCATTTGAGAATCATACTATAAACGCGACGAGGGAACACCATATTTAAATCAAGCCGTTATGGGGAATGAAAAAAGATAAAGGTGTTTGGAAAAGAGGATTGAACCACCTTTAGCCACCCCAAAAGCCGATCTTCATCCGAAGAAGGTCATGCCTGTGTTTGGTGGGATTGGAAAGGGATACTGTATTATGAGCTTTACCAAACAACAAAACTATAAATTCAGTGAATCCCTAATTAGACGAATTAAAAACAGAAATTGAACAAAAATATCCAGAAATAGCGAATCCGAAAGACATCTTGTTTCATCAGAATAATGTGCGGCCCCATGCTCTTTGATAACTCGACAACAGTTGTCGGGGCTCAGTTGGGATATTCTATCCCATCCACCATGTTTACCAGATCACACGACTTCTTATTTCCACTTATTTCGATCATTACAAAATTCCCTTAATGGGGAAAAAAAACTTCAACTCTTTGATAGAGATAAGAAATGATGAAGAAAAGGTTTTCGCTGATTAACCTGAGAGAATCTGTAACGGTAGAGTTTTCAAATTATCTGAAATATGGAGAAAGATCGTAGAACAGATTAGCGCCAATGTAATTTAATAAATGTATTCCAAAATTTTTTTAATTTTTCTTCAAAATTGGCACGAGCTTGCCGGACACTCCTATAGTATCTTTCACAAATCCAGTTATAGTATAATGTCCTACAACAATAACTTTACATATCATTATAATTTTTATGAGATTAATATTTTAACATAATATTTATTTCGCACTAGTTTCTTAAGTGAAAACGTTATTTTCTATATAGCGAAAATTAATTAAAGTGCAAACAAGAATATATACTTTCTTCTTTCTCCTAGACGTTTTTTTTTTTCGAGGACTAAACGATAGAAAGGTAATGTTCAAATATTACATTCGAAATAATATTGTCGGACAAAATGAACTTGACTAGGATAAGAAATTTTTCTTCAGAAATATGAAGTTTTTACTTGCAAATCGGGATACTTTCTTAATACTTAAAAATATTAGCACCTCTTAAAGTTTTATAAAACTCAAAACATTTTTATAGTACAAAACATGTAGTAAAAAGGATGCATAATACACCCTAGGCTTGATTTCAATTGAATAAAACATTTGTTTGCTAAAAAGAAACCAGAAAAGACCAGCGAATTGTGGCAGACTCGGGCACGATTGTCCTCACTTAAGAAATGCTATTGGTTTGGTGAAATCTAAACGATAAAAAAAAGTTTAAAATTTCTGTAAGAAAGAAAACAAATCATAAATAAAAATTTAGGGAAGAACATGACAGCATGAAAAGAATGTGTTTGCGTGTGTGTGAAAGAAACTTTTATATTGTGTTAAAGAATGTAATATCTAATACCAAAAAATCAATATGGATACCATAATAAATCAAATTGCTGTTTCAGGCTTAGGATAAATTACGGTTTACAAGTTTACTGGAACGATCTTTCCACTTTCAGTAATCCTTTGGCATGGAAGGGAAGGTGGAGAGGGAAATACCCGCTCAAGTGTCGTCCTCGTCACTTGATCTAGGTTCTAAATTATGAAGTCTGTCGCCAATAACATTCGAGTTTCTTCTCAGTGTGACGTTAATGAATACTCACACACTTAACTTCCAACAAAAAATACTCTATAACAAACTTAGTTATCGTTCTAATAATAAATGAAATAAATAACCTCTAATGCATAAGGGAAACAGTCCTATTTGTATCATGCCCATTAAAAACTCGAATAAACTTGACCAGTGCAGGTACCATGTAAACATAAATAATGTGGCATATACAAAATTTATAAAAATAAGTTAAAAATTATTAATGTATTCTAACATTTTTAGTAAACTATAGAGATTTACAGTTAAAAATTAACGAAATAAGAACTAAAACTACATAGATTGTTCGATAACATCGTAAAAATGCATAGAGGTAGCATTATCTGTGACATGGGATATTCGCAATCCTTTCCTTGACTAACATCTGCATATACTTTTTGACTATACACTTTAGTTTCCAGCTCCTTTCTTACCAAATGAAATGTGACAAAGCAATTTAACTAAACTTTAGAAATGTAGGGAATTGATGTGAAAATGTTCGTATGAAAGCGACGGAAAATTGAAAATGAGTGTAGAAAAATAGCAGAGGAGTGAAAGAACCGAATAGTGCGCGGGTGTGTGTGTTTTTGATCTTGAAAGGTTATGGATCCTATAGTTTCGTCGAAACTACATTTTTTGTGGATTAATGCATTATCACGGACCCGAGTATCCGGATGAGATTGATCTTTAAAATCTTAGCCTTGTTGAAGGACAGTTTACTAATAGAGAACATTCCCTTCTTATCATAGCTAAATAAGGTTTTAAAGAGTACGTTTGATTAAATTGTTGAGATAATCAATATAGTATAAAATTGTTTTACTATAATTGAAAGTGGTATGTCTGTGGTTAAGAATTAAGTTTGAAACTTCAAATTTGTGATTAGATTCATACTTAATATGATAGACGGTAACAGAGATAAGCCTCATTTATTTACCTTATATATATATATATATATATATATATATATATATATATATATATATGAGAGTAAATTAAGAAACTTTTATGAAATATTTTAAATATTTCAAAAAAATTCAATTCATTCACTTCGTGTTTCCTTTTCAGCATTTTCCTTACCTGGATATTTAAAGCACCAAAAATGAAATTACCATTATAAATTTTCCATTCACATTATTCATCATGAGTGTATTAATATTAGTATCCTATGCCTCACAAGACTGATTATTGGCAATTGTTTTGGGCACAAGAACATTGTGCAAAAGAACATTTCTTCCAGACCAAAATTTAATATACAGTTATAAATTTAATTGACGAAATGTTTGCGAATTTTCGAAGAGTTCTGTAATATTTAAGCCCTTCCTCAACATTGTCTGCTTTACCGTATTTAATCTTGAAAATCTCATCCCACAGCTTTAGCTCGGAAACTTCATTAAACAATTCCACATGCAGAAACTAAAAATGCTTTTGTCCACCACATTGTTACTTCTCAAACAATTATAAAAGTAACGAGCTGCATCCGATTTCCACGCTCTTAACAACTGATTTCAAAATCAATTTCAGGCCCCACAAATGAGCTCTGGAATATTGATTAAGTTCATTCAAAACCGGCACTTCATTAAAAGAATCTTATGAACAATTGGAAAAGACGGGAGAGAATTAGTTGGATGCTCTCTCTTCCCTTTCCCTGTTCCCGACTTGATTAACTCCATCTTTTCAAACAAGAAGGTGGACCATCCCAGGCGCTCGCTTATTCCACTTTATTAAGGACGGCAGACAAAGTGCTCGAATAACCACTCCTTGCGATGTTTCCTTTGTTTTTCGAATAGTTCGTCAGTCAAGATTTAATTTGCGAACAAAAAGTAACTGGAAAGCATATAACCGTTGATTACACATCTTTCAAACTGTAAAAGGATAGAACTACTAACATTGCGCGCCATATGGATTAAATAATTCACTGGGTTTTGGTGACCAATGTGTAACTAATTCTTCACGCGCTAAATTAAAAACCAAATACTAAATGCGCATCTTGGATTTTTGATTGATTGATTGTTTATTATATCCCACTTAGAAGCAACACGAAGTTTATTGTAGAATGTCCAAAGGGATGGAGCTCACCCAAAAGGGTTTAGAGTTACAAACCGACCTCCTGGGAAACAATAACTAATACACTCATCATTTACTAGCTAAGAAAATCTTTCAGCAATAAAGGGTAAGATAATATAACAGTACATGTTGGAACAAATTATATAAGATCTTACATAATTGCAAAATTCAAAGGTAAATAAAAACTTACAATGTGTTAACAGAGCAAGAAATTTAAGAAACAAGAATAAAAAATTTAACATTATAATTTTCTTGCACAATTGAAGAGGCTATTCGTGGCAGATCTTCTAATTTTGAAACTTTGTCAAGTGATATCTGAGCTTCAAACTTCCACATCATGCCATTTTAACTGCCTTGGAGCCTCAACAGATATGGAGTACAGCAACCTCGCTACTCAGAGGGCTTTTATTGGAACTTGAGCTCACAACTGAACAAAACAATACCGGCTGCGAGCTCGAGACCATTATTAGGCAACCACGGCAACTGCTCATTTTAGAAAACAGAAAAGTTATAAACTAGACTTTCGTATTTAATTGGTTCCTGATGTGTATATGAGAGTCAAGATGTAGTAAAATAAAGCAATGTAAAAAACAATAAAAACAGTTTTTAAAATACTCCTATCAGTGTATGGACTTATGAACTAATAATGTCTTACTTTTTAGTGTTCTATTGTCACGAGAGTGGCACTTGCTAAATCTGTAACCAAATGATATATGTGCAACTTGAGAGAATGATATGGGTCAGTATAATGGGTATACTTCTTCAAAAGTAAACCTAAAATAAAATGTAAAAAAATATTGCTCTTATTCCATTGTACTGTTTTAATTTGTGTGATCCATTACAGAACTTCTAATTCGTAAAGGTTTCGTTCCTTGTACGCCCAAACGATATTGGTACAACATTTAAACTGAGATGTTTTATGTGTAAATTGGTATGTATGTATATATGCTCTCTATATGCTTAATATATATATATATATATGCATATATATATTATGAATACTGTATTATATAATGTTCTTTTCATACTATGTATCATCTTCTCTATGTATATATATATATACATGTATATATTAATCTTACTATTATATATATTCTTAATTATGTGATATACATCTTGTGAACAAAGAAGATTCACGTCTTACTACTCACATATTTGAATCTTCATTTCTTTTGAATTTTGTAAGTAATTTTCTTTTTTGATCTGTTGATAATTTTTGAATGATGGATTTTATTTTAAATTTATCGTTGAAATTTTTGCATTTTTAATCATTGAACTCTTTGTTTGGTTCCCAATTCAACCTCAGAATTATAGATTTTATTTTGTAGGTTTTATCATGAAAGAATTTGTTTGCATCTTTTATCCCATGAACTCTTTTGCAATTTGTTCTCTAATTCAAGTACCAAGTCATAGGGAAGGTTGGTACCATTAAACTAGTTTAACCCTTGATCGATCTCAGCCGATATTGCTGACTTGCTGGGTTCATATTTTCATTTATTTTCTTTATTTACATTTTCTTTCTGGATTTTTGTTTTTAAATATTTTGTTTTCTTTCATACAATTTTCAATTGTATTATATACTATATATATATATATGTATATATATATTTAATATATACTGTATATTACTATATCTCTGTCACTATTAATATCTCATATATTATATACATATATTACTCTCATATATATAGAGAAAGGTTATTGGTATTCAAGATATACAAAGATAAAATGTTTTAAATCAATAATATAAAAATATATTAGCAATAGCAATGCATATCTGTTATGTAAAAAGTAAAATGCTATTATTTAAAGTCAAAATGAACTAAAACCATGCCCACATCCAAAAGAGGGGTAAAATAAAATGAATATATTAAACTAAAAACTAAAGAATACTAAACATCTTAAAATGAAAAAGTCTTTAAAATGCTGTAAATATAATATTAAAAGAATGTAATAAGGAATTCATGTGCTGTATATATGGGAAATTAAAACCGAGTGAATTTAAAAACTATGACTAATTTCATAATAGGCAAAATATTCACCTGCAAATATATGTTTGAAAGATTAAGAATAAGGTTAGAATGGAGTAATGTAATTCAAAATGCAGTCTCATGCTTGGAACTGAGAAATGTGTGTTTATTCAAGTATTATGGTTCCAACCCAACCCACTTTAGCAATTACTTTATAACAAAATGATAAAAAATGAAATACAAGTATGTCTTCCTTAAAATAAATTAATCAAACCAAAATAATATAAGAAAGAATTAATAAAGGAATCAAAATTCATTTTTACAATAACATAATATTATATTTATATACATATATCAGAGTTCATAATTTAGTTAGATTGGTTATATAATATCTATATATCTCTTTATATATATATCAATTCTCTATATTCGATAAACATAGCAAATATGATAGGAAAAAGTTATTTTTAAAAATTCAATTTTCGTGGTGAAATCATTCTAGCTCTGTTTATTTTTCGTACAAGATTTATGTCACTCTCGAAAATATGTGCCAAAATATGCACTAGAAAGACAGCCCATATGGATCTGTTTTCCTTTGCTGATCTTTCTATTATTTTTATATACTAGATTAGAATCTATTTTGTTTGATCATAAGGAAGGCATAATGAAGTATATTGTAGATGAGCATATCAGGACACAATGGTATTCGAGTATTTTCTTTCAGTGTCTTTTGTATTTTCAAACTACTAAAAATGACCTACTCAAATTACAACACATTTTCTAAAGTCTATAGTTTGATGAAAATTCATATTTCTCCTCAGATCTCAGAAAGTGTTTTGTGAGGGAACCTTTCCTACCCTACTCAGACACATTACCCCGTTTTGAGGACTGATTGATTGTATTCAAATTCACTATCAGAAAACGAGGTCTTTAGACCCAGCACAAACTGAATTTTGGAACCTTATGGTCAGAGTGGCCAGAACGAACTCTTGAACTCTTTCTCCTGCTTCCCCAACACTACCGTGTGACTTTGGTCCCAATAGATAAAGGAGCCTCAAATAGAATTTACTGACAGTTTATTGTAGATCAGGTCTATTACACCCGAAGCTGCTTGAAATACCGTCATCCATGAATTCAGTCTTATCATACCACTCATCCTCCACCTCTTGCTATGAGGTTTTGATTCTCTGATAATAAACCCGAGATACAGTGACCTGCAATCAAGAATCAAAAAGAACCAGGAAAAGTTGGCAAAGGTAAGTGTATTGGTGACTCTTGGACAGTAAAATAAGAATGAAAATCTAGAATAAGGACACGAGTATGGAATAAGCTATGTGAATGTATATATTATTATTACTTTCAATCATTCTAAAACCTCGATAGATGAAATAAATAATGAAATATTGCTGTATCCTACAACTACGAATGGTTTTATTATTTATTCAAAACCACATTTTCAGAAGGAGGAGTCAGCAGGCTGAGATGACCCCTCTACTACGAAGAAGTTGTTGCGCAAAAGTAATCACGCCCTCCAAAGAACGCATTCAATTTCACGATGGAAAAGCGACCCGCAAAGAAGCTGTGCTTTGCACGCTGTTGCAGTCACTGATAGTGAACATGTGACTTCATTCATGTAATTTGATCGAACAACCACGCATAATATGACGGAGCAGTTTGCGTCTCAAAATATTACCCAGCCTTCTGTTCCCTAGGGATATTCTGTAATTTCGATCCTCTCGAAAGGCTCAAAGCGACAATGCTTTGGCTGCAAGCATGTACCTGAAACTCATTTTCATATTGAGAGGGAAGAGGTGTGAGGGAAACTTTTATGTCAAGTTAGAAAAGGTAATAAAGAGAAAATTCAACTTGGACCTTTTGGATGATGGATTTTGGTGAGGGGATGTTTGCGGTTTATTTATGATTTTAGGAGATTAGATGCTAAATTGAAAAAGTAATACTGAAGATCTTAAAGAACTTAAAGAATATGTTAGGCAGGTATGATGTTGATCAAAAGGTGTTGCATGTTTGTAAAACTGAGCTTTAAAATAGTTGATCACATAATATGCACTATTTTGACGCTCATACTCTACGTCTTCTATAATTATCGATCCTTGCGTTAACAGATTTAAGGTTTGGCCAGTTGCGCTCCTCCACCATTTTCACTCACATTACTTTATAACAAAGCAGATGTGTAGTCACAAGGTAGAAGCCAACCTAGTTACTTTTCAGTTTGCTGTAATTATCAAAGTTGATTGAGTGATACGAGTTATAGCGAATCTTTACTGGACGTTTCCATCAGGAAATTGAAACTAGCGACTCAAGAGCCGTCAAGTGCATATTTGTGACTCTGTCAGAAATAGTGAATGGACCTATGGTAGGTGCACAAAGCTGATTTGTGGAGAACTTAAGCACACGCCAAAGGCCTAAGTTTTAGCTTCTTTCCTTGTTTGATATTCTATTCTGTCTTTCAGTTACCTTATTTGATTTTAATTAAATCAAATTATAAAATATCTTGATTCTCATTTTGCAGTCATGTGCAATAATGAAATAGTCTTACTAGTATTAAAGTTTATTTATTTATGGTAATTTGATGGATATTTAATTAACGTTGCATTTTGAAGGCTACCGAGGGCTCTAGTGGTAATGGTCTAAGTATGAGGAAGTGTCCCCAGTAGACATAGTGCACTTCCTCTCTCAACTTCCCTACCAAGGAGACTTAGATCTTCAACAGAGTTAGCGTGTATCATCCCCATCTACATGTCTTGAAAATCGGACTATGAACTCACTAAGCTCAGAAGAAAAGAGCAGGGAGCAGCAGTGACAGTTCTCTGACAACATATCTGACTAGCCCATTATGAGATTAAGTCATTAAGTTCAAACATCCATGGAGCAAGGTTGGATGAAGTATCAATGTCGGTTTTAGATAGGCGATATAAGCTGAGTTACAAAGATTCAGTTCATGTATGTGCGCATGCAAGCTGGCCAAAATATATTGCGATGTGGACCTCGTAAATTAAAATATCAGTCGTCTTGGAGTAAAAGTACTAGATAAAGTAGGGAGAAACAGTTTGATGAAGGTGCGTAGATTAGCATTAAAAACTTGCATAAGCTTAAAACTACAAAATTGCAGCACTGAACCAGTACGTTGTATGAAAATTTTATTATTCCCCATACGCTAGGAGTGGATGAAGTCATAATCGGATGAAGATTACAAAGAAGAAAACCAATTTTTGAAATTTGCTCGAGTTTGAGAATGGTACCAAAAGGAGCTCTGATTATCTCTCCATTTCTTTTTCCAGTCCTATTTCTAATCTATCGAATAGCAGTAATTAAATGATAGTGTCAGTCAAATAACAGCATAGTCTCGTAATGCAAGAGTATTAAAACAATTACTTTAGATACGTTTTTACATATACGAAGGTGGTTCGAAAGTGCCATATTTCAGGCAGATAAGCTAATGGTTAGATCAGAAGGTTGCAGTTCTGTCACCATCAGTACTGTATCTTAAGCAAGGTAGAACAACATTTGCATTGATTCAAGTAAATTTTAGTTTATGTGTCATTTGCAAATCAAGGAATTAATGGTCAAGTTCGCTTTATCACCATCAGTAGACTTGGTTTATCATTGATGCACGAGAATCAAACAAAAATCAAACGTTGGTTGCTATTGTAATCTTTCGCAAAAGTCGTAGAAGGGATCATATCAGCAATAAGATTGCCGATTTTTGTGTGAGACGAAAGACATCACACTGACCTAGTCCCGACCTGAAATGTAGGAGTTCGATGGCTATCTAGAAAGTTATGTTTATTAAAACTTGCTTATCGAGCTAGGCACTGTTACTAGATTGGATCATTTCTATATTAACATTTGTGTCCGTATGCTGTGTGTGTGTGTGATGTGTGTGTGTGCAAGTAGTAACCTTGGCTGTGTGTGTGTGTGTGTGTGTGTGTGTGTGTGTGTGTGTGTGAGAGAGAGAGAGAGAGAGAGAGAGAGAGTGAGTGAGCGCGTAACACGCTTGAACACTACCTTGGAATAATAATTTAAGTTTAATCTTGCCAACTTCCTCTGGTTCAAGCCAGTAATATTACTAAGGTTGAAAACTCGAAGAGGAAACAAGATTTCTTTCTTTCCGAAATCCCTCCGCAAGGATCCTCAATCAAAATCGGTCTGTTACTGATAATGCAATTTCTATCATTTGTTAACCACCGACTACTCGCTGATAACTATATATTCAATTCCCAGTCGATTAAATGTATTCCTTTAAATTCATTCATTTCACTTCTTATGTTTTTCTAATTTGCATAATTATTTTTCATTTAGTTGGAAAGAAGCTGGAAATTTTAAATATTGTGTAAGAATGTAAAATTAGATGTAAGTTGAGGGAAAGTTTTCGGATATCCCACGTTACAAAGCATTAAGTTAAAACTTTATGAGAGATGATTATTCATCAAATTGTTTTCTGTCTATTAATTCTTATATGCTTTGCACCTATGCAAATTATTTTGCGCTGTTAAATGAAGATGTATCTTTACATACCTACGTATGCTATTATTTGTATTCTAAAGAACATAAATAGTATTACTCATTTCAAAGAACCTTGTTTGTTATCTGTTGTATTCTTTTTGTTGTACCTAAAAAGGCCTAAAGTGTAATAATATGTATTTTTCATAATGTCTTGAATCCTTGTTTAAGTAAATTCCTTTAAAATGGTCGTACAATAAAAATGATTATTGTGCTCAGTTTTCTATTTTGATTTTATCCTGCATATTTAAATGTTTGTCTTCTCGCTGAAAAATAATTAAAGATATAATATCTTTCATGAAAAACAAAATTTCAAAAATTACTATTATGTATTACTATTATTCAAAAATTATTATTATATTATTATAGTCATCTGCTCCTTTCATAATAATAAGGCTTAGGGCTTCTATTCCGATTAAATTTTGCCCTTAGCTACACTAGATATATTACCAAAGCATTATAAACACAAGAACCTTTAATCTACCTTAGGTCAATGATTAATAAAATTCCTAATTTTGAAATAAAAACTGTGACTTAAGATAACCAAATTTTAGGCTCGATAACATCGATTTACTGATTTGTCAACATTCCTAAACTTTTTATGTAAAATTTCTAAGCGTCTTTAGCACTGTCTTTTAGTACAAAATTCGCAATAGAATATTAGCCAATAAATCATAAAAATGAATGATTGGAAATACAAATATAAATAAATAAAAATACATGTTGCACCAATCATTTGGGAGAAAAAGATAATCACTTTATCTTGTTTTCTATGCCCAAAGTGTTGGTAATAGAAACATCTACTAGAGTACATCTTATTCATAATTCCAAATTATGAATAAAATGTAATCTAGTAGATGTTTATGAGTAAAGAATTTTCTCTCGCTTAGAATTAAAAAAAAAACTTAATATTTTTTCTTCTGAAGTAACATTTATTTTTCAATATAAAATTGAAAAATTGCAAAATTGAAATCAACGGGTTATAAACGTGTGTACGTGTATGTGTGTGAACTAAAATGATTTCATGTATTACCATAGAAGCACAGCTGGCTAATGGAGACTGATGTCAAAATCTTATTCTGTGATCAAATTAAGAAAACAACCCCTCGGGCTGGTTTCCCATTCTTCAAACTTCCATACATAACTTTCTGATGCTTTTCGAGAACAAATTGGGCTTGACATTCTGCGGCCACATTATTCACAAACATCTTTGGAGGAATTGAAACTAACCAAACACGAAGCTGCAGGATCTCTGTGAACAAACGACCTTAAACACTTCACGAACAGACAAAAGAAAATAAAAATTCAAAGTCTAACAATAAATTCAAACTCAAACACTACAAAAGCTAGAAAATTCCGGGAAAAGACTATTCTTTTTCTCCCAAGAACCGATAAGAAATACGGCTTCGCGTTGATAAGGTAAATAAGCGCAACTTCAAATCTCTGCCGATACATCTCTACCTGCACGCACAATAAACACCCTGTGCCATCTGGACTTGGAGTCGGTGCGTCATTGATTTTGCTGCTTTCACATAATTAACTCCTTTATGACACAAATCAAGATAGGATCCCTTCTCATTGTTATAAATGGGGGGAAAACCAATTGTCTGCGCGTCTTCCAGCAGGCAACGAGGATATCTTATAGGAAATCAGTCCCTCGCAAGCAGACAGCTGGAGAGCTTTGATTATTTTGGAGTGAGTACCCTTGCGTTTTACGTCACGTTCTCTTCCTGTGCGCGCCAGTCCCCTGGCATGAATTCAAGGGAAAGAAAAGAATAAAAAAAAAAAGTGGCGATTCTTTTTAATCTGGCGAGATGATGAAAAAAAAAGCTCCTGCAGGGACAGAGGAAGAAAAGAAGATGAAAAGTGTTACATATAGTGCGGAACACGCTTTGAAACGTCTGGCGTCAAGTAACAAGCTGGGGGAGCATGTTACCTTTGAAGAATTTCAGAAACGAGCCATCTGATAAATGAGACATTAGTCTTTTAACTGAGTCATTTATTCATTGCAAAGAATAACTCGAATGAGTCGCAACTTTTTCGAGCACCTAACACAAATGAAAATATAAGATTATGGTAAGGATTTAATTATTACCAAGAAATAAACGAGATATCTGGATGAAACTAATTCTACATGATAACTGATCCTTATGTACAAAATGTTGCGAATTGCAGCTTTTCATGTCGATTTGTTTAATTTCAGGAAGCCGCAGATTGAAATAACCTGCAATATGGAGAGTTTCATGGTCACGACTTTCGAAAAGTCAAGAAACACTGGGAGAAATGAATAACTCTGGATGGTAACAATACAAAGAAAAGTCTTAAGAATTATAAATAAAAATTAAGTTTCTATCGTGATTACTTTTAGTAACAATTAAAACTTACGAAACCACGAGTTACTTCAATCTACGGCTTCCTGAAATCAAACAAATCAACACGAATAGCTGTAATTTACATTGTATACATAAGGATCAATTAATAGCAGAAATATATTTTATCCAGAGATATCTCAGTTATTTTATAATAATTAAGACTTTACCATATCTCCGCGTATTTCTCGTCTTTCAACAAAATCTTCGCCAATTTGAAAACGTTATATGTAATCAACACACACACAATTCGTGTTTCAAATTTATAATTATCAGCATATTCGATCTTTAAATTTGCTACGATTAGTTGTTTTAAAATACAGTGGCATTCCGTTTAACGCGACAAAAAAAAATTATAACGAGAGTATTCAAATCACCCGGTGAATAATCTCATATTAGGAGCTAATTGAACATTTTCTCATAGTTCGATTACTGGCTTAGAAAAGCTATTTAAACGCAAAATTAGGGTTTATTTTCCGAATAACATTCTTTAATCTATGTCATCACGCGCTTTTTCTTCTTCGTAACTCACATATTTTTTATACGAGCAATTATGTTCAAATCTTATAAAGTTGAACTAAACAATTTAGTTCGAATTTTGCCAACATTTAGTCTTACTGTTCGAACTGTTGATTTTCTTATCTTATTAAATTATCAATATATCCAATCATATTTTAGTCAAGGGGAGCCCATAAAGTTGCAATGGGTTCTCGCGTGTTTTTCAGTTCGGTTAACCTTTTGGCTACCTTATGATGTTATTTGATATGAGAATCTTGAGATGTTATTTGATTTGGGAATGAACGTGACTTATGTAAATCAGTATTGTTACTTTAGAGAGAAATGTAGAAAACAGGATGTCACAAACTAGAGAAACTGAAGGTATTAACGTGATTACTGGTAGGAAGAAGTTCAGCGAGATGGATTTGTTTGCGACAACAGTGCAAGAAGATGTTAAGTGATCATCTGAGATACGGAATTTGAGTCGGACCCAATTTGTAAGTGTTTATTCTGGAATCGGATCCAGTTTTGTTGTAATTAAGCTAAGTAGAGTTTTCAATTATAATCTTTGGTTGAAGACGCGAGTTAGCAATCCCTCCACATTTCTAATAATAAGTGCTTTGTTGCCATTCAATAGTATAGAATAAAATTAATTTAATTTTTCTTAACTGACTGTTCCTTGACTCTCTAAACATTATTTGAGTTCCGATAGTTCAAAAACTTAGAAGCGAAGGGAAAGGATCATAAAGTAAACAGACAAATTAAAAGACCGATTAAATAACAAAGTGATTGAATAAATGTATAGCTAAAAAGAGTGGGTATCTCAACTTCTTATTAAAGCCTGTTTATATAAACCAGTTTTAAAACGGGTTTGAATTTCCTTTAAATTTATGATCCAGATTATTAAATTTATGATTAAATTTATGATTCTATATAATGCAATTTGCTATAACGCAGAATATATTCCCCGTGAAGTACGAGAGTTTTCTGTATAGCATACCAAAACGCCTTAATTTGTAATTTTCTTTAAAGATATATTGAATTAACTATTAATTAATAATTTGAAAAAATTTTAAAATATTACTTTCATTGCAGAAACAAATTTCTCTTGGCGAGTTTTGAACTTTAAAAGAGAACAGAATTTCAAAGTCGCAACTCTTAAGCTCACCGATTAAATAAGACCCTGTTTTTATGAGGATTTTTAAAGGCTTTTTCTAATAGCAATTCTTAATATTCTACTAAATTAAATCATATTAATTAACTTACGGAAAATATTACGATTTTGTACCAATTTGCATAAGGTTTTATTTTACATTATCACAAAAATAGTTTTAAATAATTTTATTCTTAATTTTAGCTCAAAAAAACTATCGTCGAGTCTGAAAGGTCGTTTCCTGAAACACTTTAAAATATTCCGTTTTACATTGTTTTGTCTTCAATTCAACCAAGAATAATTCTATTGCTCTAAATTACGTTTCTAATTTTTATTCATGACAAATTACGAAAAGGTAAAGCGTAATTTTCTTGCTTAATTAAACGGGACAAAATCTAAAATATTTTTTATTGTTTTCGTAATTTCCTAATGTCGGCAGTGGTTTTTCCCTTTTTTTTTTTATTAAAAGAGAGAGAGAGAGAGAATTCATAAGTAGCTTGGAATATCATTCTGTTCTCATTCTTCTTTTTGAAAATTAAATTCTGTGCTGAGAGATACTAACTTTAAAAAAAGTTGACAGCTTGCAAAAGTAACTTCTAATGAGAATTGGCTGCATGCAGAGAAAGTGAAATATTCCAAAAACAAAGAGAATTCGATGCTCTTAAATTATGTATTAGTTAAATGAAACACACGAGTCACTAGACATCAGTTTCTTGCTTTGATAAATACTGAGCTCGAGTTGTATGTATCTAAAGAAATAAAAATAAATAACCTATTTACAGTAAATAGTTTTGTGGTGTAATTTTATTATCTGTCTCGACTATCATCTTAAAGTTTCTATAATCAAAAAATCTAAATTTCAACTTAAGTTCAAGCACAGGCAAGGTAATTAAAATAGTCAGTTATATTTCAAAAATGAGTTAATTAGTCTTCTAATAAAGGGGATGTTCTCCGCCAGTATCAAGTCTTTATACGTATGTGTGTGTGAGTACTAACAATTATTATACATCAAAAGTACGTTTATCGAAATAGGATGCGAGAACATTCTTCAAATATTCAATCAAATAGCGTTGGGTCCTAATCTTAACAAATCACCTAAGCACACAAGAAGACTCCCGCGCCTTTCACACTAACTCTTCTCATTACATTAACCACTGTTCCCTCGTTTCTCTTCACTATCGCTTTTATACGACTATATTATATCTATTCACTTCACTTCTAAAGCTTAAGTAATTTGCATCACCACGTTTCATTTGATTGGTAAGAAGCTGGAAAGTTAAGCATAAAGTCAGAAAGAAATACGAAGTGTAAGTCAAGGGATGGCCCACGAATATCATGTTATAATTTTCAAGGTAAATAAAATTTCTATTTGATGCGTTTTTTGTGTATGTATCTGTATAACTACGGAAGAATATTTAAATTTCTTTGAGATCCGGGTTTTTTTAGATATCCATTTATTACCTATGGCAAAGATGAAACTGTTGTAATACATAAATTTCTTTATAAAATAAACACCATGGTATTCCATAAACTGTAGACAACACATCCGTTATTGTACAAACGCTACTACAATAGAAATTGATTATTATAATACTAACGGTTTCAAAACAAAATTCAAGCTATTAAGCTATTATTTTTCAGTTCAGTTTAGTGTACTTGGCCCTGAAATATTTTTGGACTCCTAGTACTTGCGTTTTATGTATGAGTGGGCTTCGAATTAAATATATATATTTAAATTAAATAATGAAGGAGATAGTGGAATTCAGAACCAATGGGTAGAGATAAAAATTTCATCAAACTCTTAAAACGGTCTTTTAATCAGCATCATGTTATTGAAGGGTAAGACCATTTCCCTTGTTGTAATTTTAAAATTTTCTGAAATTTTCTTTGTTCTTTGGATTTTAAATAGGTTAAAATGAAATATTCCTTTGCCTCTATAAGGTGAGAAAACTATAACTTGCTTACTCTACTTTAGAAATCAGTGACGGGAACAGTTACATCAAACCACATATTTAAATAAACATAACATATTCCACTATCAAGCGATTAATAAGAAAAAATATATATGATTCATAGCCCAAAAAATGTTCATGAGAAGTTGATCAGTTTACTGGAAGTCTAAGGACACCCTCGCTTCACTACCTACGTCCTGTGCCATCTCGGCGCATTAAGTAATTAATTAAAAATAGTCAAGTACACTTTCGAGGCTCTCGTCTACAGGCCATGTTGATTTTGTGAGTGTATTGCTAATCCTATACAATTCCTCCTTTCATTCCCAAACTTAGACTGACTTTCTTTCTCAAACTAGACAAACCTATTAAACCATTTGAATGCAATGTTGTACATACGAAAGAAGAAAAAAGAATACAATTTTTTGAGGAATTTCATTTTTTTTTCGATTCATAATAACATTTTTACGCCTATTTTATAGATTCTTTTGTAAGTTTTTCTTTTTTTAAGAAAGGTTTTTAAATATTTTCTAAAATCGAGAACAAAATTTTATTCCTCAGAAACCATTATTTTATTCTCTCACTGTCACACTTTGTAGAGTTCAAATATTTAAAAAGCCTAGATATGATGACGAAAGTAGGTGGTCCATAGGATCAACATCGCGTTCAAGAAATCAAAATGGCCTAAAGTATATTAATTCTAATAAATAAAAACCTTATTGCGAATGTGGAGCGGTTACTGTCTCGTGTCCTAACCAAAGATCATCACTGAAATTTCTGCTAATCTCAATAACTGCCGAACTGGTTTCCGACTCAGGAAATAACAGCTGCAAACTAGTTCAAATATCAGCTATCCGATGATCATTTAATTTCTTGCACCAATGTTTTGGACACTACACTCTCGTTAACCTTTTGACCAATGGTAATCACGCAAATATCACCAATCTTTCTAGCTAACCATCCTCTATTCTCTGTCACTTATAACTATAATTAATAAGAAATCAAAATGAGAACATTAGAATTGCAAAAATTACTTAATTAAATTGCATAATTTTTATTAAGTGAAACCATTAATAAACAATCAACAAAAAAATAAATAAGCAAAAATTATCGAAATTTAAAGCATACAAAGTATTATAGCGTAAAAAGCCGTAAAATTGCTTCAATACTGTATAATAGGAAGTCATAAATACATATTAAACATAATAATTTTAATTTCAAACAAAACTGAAACCGTTTATTTAAAAAGAAAATACAACCATGTTAAATAAACATAGCTTTACTAATAAATACAAAGCATATCTGAAAACAAAAAAAAAAGAAGTAAGAAATTTCAAAATTAGAGATAATGTAATAAAAATAGTGTCTTAAATATTGGACTGAGAATAGTATATTTAAACTAGTTCCATGGATTCAACCATCATAGCTTTAATAATTACATTATTATTAACAGTATAGACCAAAAATAAGCAAAAATCCAAAAACCAAACCATAATAAATAAACACACATACACACACACACACACACACACACACATATATATATATATATATATCAAAATAATTAAATTACATTATCTCCAATTTTGAAATTTCATTGTTCTTTTTTCTTGAGATTTGTTTTGTATTTATTAGTAAAGCTGTGCTTATTTAACATGGTTGTAATCTTTTAAACTATCGATTTTATTTTTGCTTCAAATTAAAATTATCATGTTTAATATGTATTCATGAATTTCAATTATACAGTACTGAAGAAAATTTATGGCATATTTTACATTATAATACTTTGAATACTTGAAATTTAGATACATTTTACTTTAAATATATATATATATATATATGAGAGAATAAATCTTTATTCTAATTTAAATTGCTTTTTCAATGTAAATGTTCAAATGTGTGTTCATTTTTTGTTCGCCATGTTTGTAGTTTTTATACGAGTGATGCAACATGCAACATTTTGATCCTTGTGTCAACTTTTGAGTTTTTAGTAATTTTTTTATTTTACTTAATTTAGCTTTTGGGTCTTAAAGATTTATTTTCGCATATATATTTTGTGTTTTTCTTATTTTCTTATTTAATTTAAATTTTCGCATTCAGATTTCAGATTATTTTCAATTTGTATTTTTTGTTTTATAACATTTTTTAATCTTATATTTTGTTAATGAGGATAATTTGGTCAATAATTCTAGAATAAGACAGCTTAATTATCTAAAGTCTGTTACAACTTTAAATATATTGTTTTCCAATTTTTCTATTTTATTTTTCTTTCAAATATTTTTAAAAAATTCATTTCAATTTGAACAACATTTTTGATATTTGTTTATTTTTTAATTTATTTTCTTTTGAATTTATAATAGTTATTTTAATAATTTATAATAGTTTTTCTGATTTTTAATTTTTTCAGTGAAATTATTTATTGCATTATCTTTCCCTTTTCTGTTTGTAATATTTCTATTTCTATTTTTGGTTTGATTCAGACATTTATTCTTAATGTTCAGTTTGTTTTACATTTTCTATTATTTTAACCTTGAATTAACTTCTTTGCTTATTTGTGAATTTTAAAAATTACGTATATGTTTATACGTGTATATATGCATGTATATATATATATATATATATATATAACGTCAAAAATTAGCTGTCCTAAAGGTCAATTGAATGGGGGAAAGGGTGATAATTTGTTATAAGTTCTTATATTAATATATGGGATAATTATTTTTTATATATTTACTTATTTACTTGATGACAGCAAAAGGCAGACAGCATATTTGAAGGAGGAAATTATGACTGGCATTAAGTAGCATATATACTGCCACCTAGAATCTTAGTAATAACTATAAAAAAAGGAATTTTATTAATCTAATCTACTATATTATAGAGGAGAGGCTCTCAAACCATGGTCTGCGAATCACTGGTACTCCGTTAAACCATTTCAAGTGATTTTCGAAAAATTCAAATACATAATTAAAAATCGTTTAAAAAGAAAAATCAATGAAATATTTTTGCAAGGGATTTTTTAATCATCAAACGCGAATGAGACTATTAAACGTCTTAGCTAAATATGAGGTGTCTTAAGCTTAATACACATCGAATTGTTATGAAAAAATGGCACTATTAACTACTAAATTGAGTGGAAAAGAAAAACCAAGGAAGAAGATACAATATACACCCGAACGCTAAGTACGATTTTTTTCGCCAACTCAATGTACATGGCATTTACGCCTAACATGGCAATCAGCATGCACAAAGTTTAAAAGGAAAAGCCTCATCACCATAAAATACGAAATGGCACCAATCTGGGTATGTACTACATCGGGTCCAAATCAAGCAAGTAAGGTCACAACGACTGTTTGGGAAAGTTACAGATGAATACCTGAGTTTAGTAAAGAAACAACTGAACACATAATTAATATTTTCCAAGTCTAATCTTTGCGAGGCAGGATTTTTTTCAACGGTCAAAGTTAAAATAAAAAATAAACGCGAGTTCTTGGAAATTTAGAAGAGAAAACAAGAGTGACTATTATTATTTATTCCTCCCAATACTGCAGAAATTTGAAAATATCCTTGCTCATGTATCACATTAAATTTAATAATTTTTAAATTATTTTTAGAAAAATATTTTTGCATTAATCAGAACAGAATTTTATTCTTTAATAAAAGTAGCACAACACAAACTTTACGATACAATATAAAATTTAAAGCAACAGAGTGTTTCTTTACAGTTTATGTTGTATTATAAAAACCTCGCGCAAAAGAAATGTCAGAATTTAGTGTTATTTGACTTCAGAAAGATCTAGAACCACTGTTCTAAAGTACTAAAACTCATTTGCATATTCTAGAATTCCAGGCAGTGATTAAAGCCCATTGGCAGTGATTAGAAACCTTGATACAAATGAGCATATTGATTATCTATGCCACATTAATCCGAGTGACTACAATCGTAACAATGTTTGGTCTCTAAAATTAATTCTAAGACATGCATGATGGTGGTTGTAATATGTGTTCTTATTACATAGTAAGCGGAATGTCTGAAGACAGACAAACAAAATGGTTTTTAAACAAAATTATGCAATATTTTTTATCTCACTACTCGAGACTTAAGAATTAAAAAAAAAGAAACGAACTTTAAAAGGAAATGATGCACTGAAACACAGTGTGTTATTAGATTCATCATTTCATTTAACACGAAAATAAATATTCGACTTTCTTAAATTATGAAAAAAAATGAACTATGTCTAATGAAAATAAAAAATAAATCACAGTGTGTGATTTCAATACATCCTTATAACTGTTTAATGCGATTGTTACTAAGTGATTCAAAAAGACAGTAATGCTATAACATTGCTTATTTACATTCAGACAATTTGTTTACATAAATTATTACTATTGGTATAAAATATTAGTACAATTAATAAAACACACAGAATGTGAAGAGACATACATCAAATAATATTCAGTTGTTATGAAAATCAATACCAATTAGATTTTATGAATAAAGAGATCAATTTGAAGAAATAACTAAAGTGATATCCCAATTAGAACTAGAATTGATTATGAGATGCTGAATCCGAAAATAATACAAAAAATTACCATCCAGAGTTCGAACAATCGAATTACAATTTTTCACAGCTTTTTAACCACATAACGATTAAGAAAACAGTTATTAATAAAATAACAAAAAGGATTTCATCCAAACAAATATAATTAATAAGAATTTTATGAAAAACAAAATAAATCTGCTACCAAAAGATACTTTTAGAAACTTATTAATGGGAATTTCCAACAGTAAATATTTTTACAGCTAATTTTTGAGAATATTTTAGTAGCAAGCCGGAGCAAGATCTATTTTCAATAATAATACGTCGAATTACATTTCGTGTGAAAAGGAATCAAACATAGCTTAAAGCCTAAGTGAAGTTTCGTCTTATTAAAAAACAAATCCGTTAAATATATTAATTAAAATTAATATATTTTTTTAAATTTGTTAATCCCATAATATACATTATTTTATTTTTTTATCCAATTAATCACTAAGAATATATATCCAGATTATTCAGTGAAGCTCTAAGAAACTTCAACTTCTAAGACCCCAAAGAAATAAAATTATATACATTTCATTTCAAATGAAGCTCCCTTTCAAGAGACTTTTATTTAGTCCTTTTTCACTTGAATAAAATTCTTTTTATTTAAACTAGAGAACTTTAATTAAAAGAGAAACTAAAACTTTCCTCGCTGAAAAACAAATTTAAGAACTTCCTCTGTAAATAAAATGTTGTTCCGCTGTAGAGAGCTTTCTTCTCCTAAATATTATTTTGATGTAAAAGTTTAAATTTCCAACGAAGTAAACATCGAGAAATAAACTGACTATCAGAAATTTAAAAAAAGTGATTGAAGGTGAAATTTAATTAGAAAATATTTTCTGATTTATTGACAACAACTATCAAAATGGTTTCTACAAAGCAAGAATTAAAAATAAACCATTCATCATAAATTTCGAAAGCAATAGCAAGAGAACTTCATATTAAAAAAATCTCATGAAAACATTTTTGTACCAAAAAAAGAAGACACACGCCTTTTATTTCGCAAGCTTGGCTTCAAGTACAGGATGTAATTAAATAAACCGTTTTGGATATTTTTCAGGAATGTGAACAATGCCAGAAATCCTGTTCCCTTTCTCTTCTTCTATCTATCTCTTTTTTGAAATAATTGCAATAATACTTAACTTTAACATTCAACAACCCGAAAAAAATATCTCGAAATAAAAATAAGTGACAGGTGTAAATGTGTATTTAACCCAAATATGCAGCTGCATCAATGTCAGTTTTTTTGTTTTTTTAATAAAAAGTTTTCGTCCAAAACACGTTTAGATTTTTTATCATCCAGGTGTTTTTTTTTTCTTTCGTGGAGGGGATTCTGCAGCTCTTCTATGCAAATTTATATTTTAAGAAGAGTTTGAAAAAAAGATATGAGTTTTTCAATCATTCATAAATTTGTTTATATATTAGTTTATATGTTACCCTTTTTATGGATCAAACTGCAAAAACTTAACTTAAAATGAAAAAAAAGCTAAGTATTATATTCTTAGAATTAGTTAACAAATTTTTTAAATCTTTTATTTAATATAAAAAAATTAATTTTTGCCTTGCTATTCTTGTGAACATAACGGAAATGGTATCGAAACTTTAAAAGGTCAACTTAATTTCAATTTTAATTTATTTCATTTATTTGTTCATATACTTATTTTTCGAAATTATTTCTGATTAAAAGGTTATTTACATTCCAAAAAAATGTATTATGATCTTCCAAAAAAATAAGATTTTAGCTTTTTATTAAATTGTCAATAAATATTTCGTATCACTAAGAAAAGATTAAAAATAAATAAAATAATAAGCAGTATTATTTATTCAAGGGAAATCCAAAGCGAACCTTTTTTGGAGACGGATTGCGTTGTTAAGGCAAGTTTGTGTTATCATCGTAAACTGACATCTATTGCTCTGTGCTAAAATAAATTTGACACTGATTCATCGACTAGTTTTGACGCTTCATCGTGAAGTGGCCACCGTCAATGAGACCTGGATTCCTCACTATATACTAGAAACCAAACAGCAATCAAAATAATTCTAGTGAAGCAGGTTCTTCTTTGAAGCAAGTTCATTCTAGTGAACCTGCTTCAAAGAAGACGAAGACGGTCGGAAAAGTTATGGCGACTTTTTAGGGTGCGAAGGACAATTATACATGAGCATCTTAGATAAAAGAAAAACTATTAATGGGCAATACTATAATGAATTACTCTATTCCCATTCCCCATTTCTAATTACCCGTTCCTAACACGGGTATTTTTTGAACAGTCCTAGTTAAATAATATTTTAATAGAATTCTCAGCAAGCAATATAAATGAAAGCATATTTTCTTATTTACTAAAATTCAAAATATATATGCGAATTCTGTCTGAAATATGAATAAAATTCTTATTATCCTAACAAATGTATAATGCATTTTTTTTTCATTATTTTACTTACCCCTTCCAGTTTTGGAACCAATCTTTATTTTTTCTGAAGTTAAAAGTTTTTTAGTAGAATTCTGTTTACTCGTATTTGTGAGAGCTCATTTGTCTCATTAAATGAGGTTTAGATGTATTTGACAATATAATCATTCAGCTTAACACATCAACATCATCTGTGAAGCAACACGTAATCTATTGACTTCAATTAAATAATAGACTTTCTAGTTGATCGTAGCTTTAGAGGATGAACCGCATAATTCCAAGTTTCGAAGTAGATGCCGCTAAAGACAGTTTGGCTTGAATCACGGAGACCGTCCAGTTTGATCTCTAGCTTGATCATGATCTCTTACGAAAACTACGTGTATTCTCTATGTAATACATTCATTTTCTTTGTTTCTAGGGGTTGTTGGTATGCCAAAAATGGAAGAAGAGGGCAACTCACATTAAACTGAGGTTGAAGCAACGAGGTGATATTGTACTCTACCTTGCGATTTTCCAACTCTTCCCAAACATGAAATAGCACTATTTTCATACCGACGACGAGGCGAAATATATCAAAGATCGGTGTCGAGAAACTCATCAGAATATTTCTCTGATGGCTCGGTTAGCCACCCGTTGGCGCAAGTGCTCGGAAAAATGAACAGTTCATTGCACAAAAGATACTTGTAGCTTTTAGGTACGACAAGGACTATGAACATCAGGTAAGAAAAATGTTAATGCCGTGGAAGAATTACTCTTTCCAATCAAATCTACTAATTATACTAAATTTAATTAATATCAGTTTGCAAGATGGAGCTTAACAAATCATTTGCAGGGAGAGAAAACATTTTTATCAACAGTCTCAATCGTGCTTCTTCTGAAACAAACACGTTCTACTTTATATTTTCATCAGATACCTTTTTTATGAGTCATCTAAAATAAACTTAATTATCACAGCCACTTGGAAAATAATTCTTCCTAAAATTGTCAACTATCAAACTCATCTCACCCATTAATTAAGTACAAATTATTTCTTCTCTCAAAAAAAATATAGATAAGGGAATATACTGCTGTACATTCTTCAAGATCTACATATTTGTAACACAGTTTCTGATATGGGACTGAAAAATCATTCTTAATTAAAAATGATAAACTATTTTTGGCTGGTGTCCAAAATAATTTCATCTTAAAAATTACATCTAGGTCCCAATTCAACCTCCCTCCTCCCCTTTATCAAAAGGCTTGAGTAAACTTCATCTATTTCTTTACCCTAACTCAAAACACCCTTCCTCTTGTAGTAAATGCATTTTCGAATGAAAAAATTTTGGCAAATCTCCTACAGTAGGTTGTTAACCGGTCGCGGTAAAAGAACTAATTTAAGCGTAGTTAATGTTTTATTTTCAGTTCTAACCATTAAGATTAAAAGCTATTATTAAAAAGTAATTATTTCAAATCATTATCATCACGTTTTTATCCGACTAATTTACACACTGAGCTAGCTACATTGAAATGTCCATTAGAACAGAAGTTCGCGTTAAAAAAAAAAAATGCGAATTTGGAAACTAGAGGAAAAGTTGCCAACATGAACTATAAAATATTACATGAAAATTTTTTTGAACTAGTTAAATACTCCCTGTTGTCACGCAACTTAATTTCACACAAAGTGAGGAAAGAGGGGCATGATTAAAAACTTACAAGATTTGATTTTTTCAAGCACATATTTTATTTTCGATGTTTCTTAAAGGATTAAAGAAGTAAAATAAAAATTGGATGTATATAAAATCAAAATATCATTTTTAAGAATTTAAGTAAAACATTTTTAGTACAGTGCTTTTTAAACTGTGGATGGAGATTCCTAATTGAGTCACGAAAATTTAATTTAGATGCATGAATTCAAAGAAACATTATTCGTAGTCTATATAATCTTTAAATTGAAATTTACATTTCAAAAAGTTATTTTGGATTAAAAAACTATTTTTGATGGACATCAACGATATTAACATACACCATCTAAAGCACATGAAGAATTGGCTGAACTGACCAGGGATTCAAACTTAAGGCATGAATTTTCACAAAATTTCAGAACTGAATTCTGGATTAGAGCAAGAGTTGAAATTCCTGCAATTTCTGCAGGAGCATTAAATGTTATTCTTCCATACCACGTCAACGGGAGGACTTGGAACCTTGATAGATTTAGCATGCATCAGCCCTACTATAAGGTGAGTTTTTAGTGGCATCAGGGATCGAACCTACCACTCGACGAAAATCGCCGGCCACGAGACCGTGACCATGACTTCTACGGCCACAGGGCAGTGCGTTGAGCAATATCAAACATTAACTATACCAAGGTTTAATTTGTTGAACAGCAAGCACATCGGTCTCATTAAAACATGATTTCCTTTATTAATTTTTGTATACTCAAGCAAGAACAACAAAACTTTTTTTTTATTTCTTTTGTGTATATATATACGTGTTATTTTAATTATACATTTAATTACAAATATTATTTTAGTTATACATTTTGTTAAAATTGTAATTAAAATACATTGTGTTTGATGATTTAAAGATTGGTTAAATTAAAATTTATTATAAAAAACAGATTTGACTCAAAAGTACACCGATTAATAATAAAAATTAAGAGTATTAAATTTTAATTTAACACAACATTAAAAATTAAATAAGTTTAGATTAAAACTTACTTATTTATTAAATTTTAATTAAATTAGAAATTAAAAACATTCAAACTTTTAAGCGTGGAAGTAAGGCTCTAAGCTAAAAAAACTAAAGAACTAATATTTTAGTATAACAATCACAGCTTTCGAAAAAGTTTTCTCTACTTTGATTCTAAAATAAATAAAACATTACATACGTTTTGATGTCAACTGATATGCATACTAAATAAAGTTATGTATTACCTTTTTTTCAGATACTTGGGCATTCATTAATAGTCTTGGAAAGATTTTTAATATTAAATTATGTGAATATATTAAAATTTCTAATTCAGGTCTGTAACATGAATTAGTTTTACACATAGGTTTGAAAATCATCCTCACGATCATAATCTTTCTGTTTTACTTCATAAAAAATTTTTACTTTAACCAATCTTTGGAATTTTAATTCTTAAGCCTTTAAGGTCTTATTAATCTCGACGTGTCGGAGCATTAACTTAAAGGTCTTCTTTGAGACATATTTGAAAAAGAAATTCCGAGTCATTTGTTTGATTCAACTCAAGCGACAAAAATAGGGCTTCATGCAAATCTGAATTTGTCTCGTGAGTTAAAAAAAATTTTTCAGTAAAACTAACTACCAACTAATAAATTTAAAGTAATGATTGTAAAAAAAGTTCCATTAAATTATAATATAGGAAAAGCCTAAAATAATCAAGTGATTTATTTACAAAAGATATGTTGCAAAAGCTTTGAAAATTTCGAATATTCTTCGGTATTTCGAATATTAAATTAATGTCAATTTTCTCTTAAAAATTCGTAAGAAGAATTGTAAAAAGGAATATTTAAAAATATTGAAAAAGTATTTTTCTAGAGTAAAAACAGCTTGTGAAAAGTTTTGAAATTCAGCAAATCACAACCAAACATTATTCCTATAAAGAAGGAATATATAATAGTGAGAGCTATTTGAAGTATTGGAATTGCGCCTCTTTATTGAGTTTATCTATATTAAAATATTTGTACTATTCTATCAAAATATTTTCCCTAAAGAATTAAGTATATAATTTGATTTCAAAAGAAAACAGATTTTCAATCGCAGTAACGTACGCAACGAGGGTCTCTTCCTATAGACCAACAGCCTGAAGAAAGACCATAAAATTTTTCTACGCTTACCACAGCATGTTTTTAAAATATTCCACCTTCTAAAAAAACTCTGTATACGTTTGATCCAGTACTATACATAGATCATTTATGCGTTGAAATCGAATACAAATATTTCTATTTTTTTTTTTTTTTGATGATGGCAACTGTTACGTGTATTTATATTAATATATTAATGACATTTGAAACATATTTCGGCTTAATATCTATTTAGAATAACAATATATATATATATATATATATATATATATATATATATATATAATCAAGTAAAAAACTTTTTTATAATTTAGAATTTCAGAATTAACTTTTCCAAACATTATTCTAAAAATTGTCTGAGCCAATTACCGCTATAAATCCGTTTCTAAGGCAAAAGAATGAAATTAGTGTACAAATTCTGCAAGAATCGATGATTCCTTATTTAAGTCAGTTCGGTAAGGAAGCAATTAAGCTGCATAATAATGAAGCAATTAAGCAACTCGAAAGTGAAGCATCTGAGAAACAAAGTAACGAAGCAATTAAGCTACGTGGAGATGAAGCAATTATTTAATTAGAAATTGTTGAATAATTGCTCAATGTCTTTAAACACATTTCAGTTTTTGTATTAAAAAGCTTATTGTTATGCTGTATAAAAAATACACTTTATAGTAAAAAAAAGTTCCAGAAAATAATTTTTAAATCATTGTCAGATTTTAGCAATCCAGCCAATTCTTCGGTAGTTTCTAAAATTGGAAAAAAAAAAAAAAAAAAAAAAAGCTCATAAGAAAGCGTCAATGAAATTTGGAAATATTTGAGTAAAGTGTCACCAAACGCTCGCATTCTTTAAATCTTATCATTTAGAGTTAAGCTTCTAATTAAGTAGCTGAAGAAAAAAGTTTCAAATTGAAAATGAGCATAAAATACGGAGTATTTACTAATCATACATAAAATTTCATTGGTCATTTTCTTTCAGAACTGATAAATAATTTTGTGTTTGTTTACTAGTAAAGAAAATCGGCATTTTCTGCAGATTTGAAGAAGAAAAAGAAAAAACAAATCTCCCAACTATCTCTTGTTCTAGGAGCTCAAAAACAATTCGGCAATGCTTGTATCGTCTGCTTTTTTTTATATTTATTTCCTGTTCGAGAGCAGAGAAACAAATCAAACGATAAGCAGTAGGGCCGTAAAAATGCATTATGCAAACGATATCGTCCCCCGCAAGCGTCCATCCGGGATCGGTCAATCCAATTCCGGTGATTCCATTTCCGGGGAACATCTGCGCTCGTTGCATTCCATTCGGTCCTTCCAAAAAGGAACACCGCGAAGGAAAGGGGGAGGAAACGGTCAATAGACACCCCTCGTGCAACCACTCGAAATTTACGAGGATACTCGCGCGTGCTTCTCTCTCAAACCCTCAAAACTTCACCATTCCCCTCCAATTATTCCACGATGAACGTTCATTCGCTTCTCTTCCCTCTCCCCTTCCCTTTCTGTTTGCGAAAATCGTCTGCCGGCTTTTTACGATCATTCACTTCGTGGGAGATTTTGATGCCTCAATCCCCTTCTTCTTACTTTCCTCTTTTTTTATCTTTATCGTTTGCTCTAGGTTTATCTCTGTGTTCCCTTTTTTTTCCCTACCTGAGAGTTGTACGAGAGGTGCAGATCAATACAGGTTTGAGACCGGGTTCGGGAACGTGTCGAGGGTGTGAAAGGGGTGGTCGTAAAAGAGAAAGGGTTCACTCACCTATGATGTGGAGCTGACAGAGTTGATGGGATTCATTGGTGTCGTTTACGTCGAGGCGGTAGGGGGCGCTGGAAGAGGAATGAAGAGACGGAGCGGCAGGAATCGAAGGAAGCGCGGGAAGGAGGCGATGCAAGCGCCCTCTGCCAGCGCGAGGGCGGAAGCGGGAAATGGGGCACTTTTTGGAATTCGATAAAGGGCCATTTCGAACAAAAATAAAAAGAAAGGGTTGGAGGGAGGGAGGGGAAAGAAACCTGCATCGTTACGATTTTGACTTACGAGAAGTCAAAATAAATATGTAACCAGAAAAGAGATTTTTTTTTCTCCTTCCCTCTCTTTCTCTTATGGAAAACTGGAAATGGAATTACTATTGTTTATCGTTCGATTTTTTTTTCCGCCATACGGGACAAAAAAAAAAAAATGCAGAATTTCAATTTCTTGCAAGGGAAGACTTCGGTTGAGGTACCGCTGTTGTTCAGTATGTTTGAGGGAGGTCTTTTTTTTTTAAGTCAAAAACGTTATTTTTAGGGTAAGGCACGGAAGTAAGAAAGGGGTGCAAAAGAAATGGTGCTTCGAATGAGATTTAAAACGCTCCACCTGAAATTTCTGTCATATTCCGTTCCAAAGAAAAATGAAAAAACTTTTACATTTTCTAAAATTTTTGGAAAGTATGGTTCATATCTTTATAACATAGAGCACACTAGTTACATTATAATTTTTCCTGCATGTTGAAATGTGGAAGTCACATCAAATGATAACTAATGATGAAAACCTTATTGTTAATGGAATTCAAAAACCCCGTTACTGTTTGCTTCTTTCCAGATTTATTAAGAGTGGCAATCACTGACTAACAAACACAATATACACAAACACAAATAAAAATGTTTGAAAATAAACACATGAAGTTTAAGCATTCATTTTTCACAGATAAAAATAAGACATACCTTAGAAGAAAAAAACAATTCCTATGCTCTTAAAATATATGTAAAGAAGAAAAATGTTAATCAAGATATTACTTAAAGATGGACTAAGAGGTATAAAAATATTTTAATAAAGTAATGTATTATTTACAAACTCTGAGGTGCTTAACTAAGATATCAAAGGAATTATTTATAAATAAGGGGCCATTATTTATAAATGAAATCAAAAGAAGTATTAACGCATCAAGCTTGTTATGAATTATATATTGAAAAAAATTAACTGTCTACCTTTTAATTCATCTTTAAAATAAAAGCATGATTTAAATTTTTTTTTACTTATATTTTTTTAATTCTTTTTAATCTAGAAATTTAAAAATACAAAACGATTACGTGAGCTATACGTTTGTGCAAAATTGCAACGCAAACGCTTGTTGCTATTTGCAAGACTCGAACCCTTTAGACCACCGAAGACCTTTAGTACACCCTCAAAGAAATTTTTTGAATTAACGTAAATTTTGCCTACAAATGCGTATTTTATGACCTTACTGGGGTTCCAAATTAAAAAAACACCCAAGAAAAGTTTTGTTTGTGACATTTTTTCCATCAAAAAGGCCTTTTATACAATTATAAGCAAAACTTAAGAGTTTCCACAAAACATGGTAACTCAAAAGAAAATAAATATACGATATTTTTTAAGCTGTATCATACAGAAAATAACCTTACCTAGAGAATAGACTATTATTTTGATAATATAGCCCTTCCGCAAGAAGCTATGGCAGTTCGAGTTCTGAACACTGAAAAGTTTTTTAAAGTCGTTGTAATTTTCACTTTATTGTTATATAAAAAATTTCTACCAAATATAAAATTTAAAGAATAATTTATTCTTTGTGTGAGTACTTGAAAAACCTATGTATAAAATTTCAGGTTCGTTAATGCAAAGCATTTTGAGATATTGTGTGTGTATGATTTTGAAAAAATGTTCTTAAGGTTTTTCATGTTAAAGAAATTCATGATCAAATGTAATAGCAAAACAAAACTCAGCTTCTCTAAATAAGATAAAAACAAAATTCAAACAGATTTTTAAGGGGAAAAGATTGAATTTTAATTTCAGTCCAAAAATAATTTAAAAATAGATTTGAGCAAAAATTGTGTTTAGAAGGTGTACTGCCACCTCAATTATATTTAAGTATAAAGAACTCAAAAGGTCTTTGATATTTCAAGAGATTTTATAAATCTCAAATGAATAAAATCAGTAACGAATAGATATGACATATATAACATATTTTGAATGCGTGTGTGATTGTTTTGTTTGATTTGTTGGTTATATTTTCATCTTAAATCTATGCATTTCCATGTTAGAAAGGATTTTTGAGAAATTTAGCAAACCGAAGGAACATTAAAATTAATAATAAAACCATATTCTATAATACAAATTTTCGTTTTTCATCAAAAACTTCACAAAATGCATGTTTATGTGGTTCCTACTAAATTTAATTTATGTACTCTCTCATCACAATCAGTATCTAAAATTTCAATAAATAAAAGGCTTCTCCAAGATTGTAACAGAGGAAAGAGAAAACATGCTGAAAAAATTTCTACTTCTGTTTGCGATAGTAACTTAGTTATATCGTTATTATATGTCATATGTGTTGTCATATTTGTTAATAATTTCATTAATTTTCGATATTTTCTAAAGTTATTTTTACGCCATAGACATTTTTTTTAAAAAAAGTAAATTTTTAATTATTTCAAAAATACCTTTGCTAAATGCATTTCAGGTTGTGGCTGCGATTAGTCTTGTGATTATGATCGCAGACTCTGGGCCGGCATTATTTCCATCGGATCGGGAGTTCGAGCCTAATACCATTAAAGGCCCACCGTGTTGCAGGGATGATGCTGGCTTCATCTGGTCGAGGTTCCTTCCGTTGACGTTGTTTGGAGAGGGAGGTGTCAGCTCGAAGTTACCGTCCGCATTACTTGACCGAGGTTCAAAAGTACAAGATACGTCGCCGATAGCACTCGTGTTGTTTCTAAGTGCGACTTTAATAAGCAATGAAAAATGATTTCGGATTTGCTAATGGATTAAATTTTGATTTTATTTTCACATTATGCTTAATTTCATGTTTCTTGCTCTCTTTTACAGAAGATTTCTGAGTAGTCTCATATCAAATGGTAAACACAAACAAAAGCAAATCAAAGTCTCACATGAGATAAATCTAAATATTCGTATAGGCGTTGTGACTTTATAATAAATATATATGTATATATATATATATATATATATATATATATATATATGCTAAGGCTAATTGCTTTCATTTTTTATGATGATTTACGAGGATTCGATAGATTGATTGATTTATTAACGTCGCACTTAAAAGCAACTCGCTATTAGCGAGAGAATCTCATAATTTTGAACCCCATTCAAGTAAGGCGGACAATAACTCTGATCTGGAACCTCCCTCTCCAAACTTCCACATCACGCAAAAGCAATACGAGGGAAGCTCAAAAATTGCCCCAGTTAAGAAGGGAAATCGAAAATGAGGTAACTCAAAGTAGTATTTTCCATTCATTGGTTTTCCTTTTTCTCAGAAGTCCTGCAGTATTGCGCCCTCTTCGCATACCCCCCAAAAAATGTCTTTATAACTATTCCGAATGATGAGACGTTCTTCGCCTACTTTGGATCGAATTCGTCGAAGCAACCCATTAGTTTGATTGTTGTTTTGTTTCCGGTGAAAAATAATTCATGACGATTTCATAGACGGAGTCAATTCAAAGCAAAATGTCTATGGCTGCCAAATGACTTATGAAGCAGCAAGAAATTTATTTTGGTGTCCTTCTATAAATATCAGCATACAATTGTCACACGAACTTGTCTTGGCAATGCCATCTGTCTCAAAATAATTGTATACTTAATGAACCATTCTCATATATATTTTACTGATTAAGTCTCCTATAACATATATAAAAAAAATATCTAAATTTCTTTATATATATATATATATATATATATATATATATTCAAGTAAGAAATTAATACCGAAAGTATCGATCAAGGAACACCCAAAAAAATGTAATATGATTGCTCAAAATGATTAACAATGTGTTTGTAAATAGCTGGAATATTGCAAGTGAATCCAAAGTTTCTTAAATTCAGTTTCGATAGCAGTTTAATTTCAGTTTCGACTCTTGCCTTATTAAAGTTTGGAGGAAAAATCCTAGATGTTACTTATGCTGCCAAAGATATCGCAGGTCCAATCTCACCTTACGAACGACCTTCAAAGCTCTATTGAATGATATTAAGTTCGATATATAATACTGGTAATATACTCAACGACTCTAATAGTCCATGCAAAAGAATGCAGGAATTGAAAAAGTAATATAAAGAAGTACAAAGTGCATCTGTATCCAGATCGTTTTGAAATATTCTGCATTAAAAAAAATCGATCTTTTGAAATACTGTGTTCCAGGGGTGTAAACTCCTAAAATGCCAGGTTAAAATTCTATGTGATTTTTTTTGTTCGTCTCTTCAAAAGTTGCGTGTATGCACCCACGTTTTTTTCCCCCCCTTAAATATTGTATTTGTAGTTGTTTTCTTTGTGTATGCGCTGAATTAGTCTTATTTATTGTATTTTAAATGTGCTTAGTAAAACTGTTTGTGAAAATTACGAAGATTTATTATCGTGGCCAGTAATTGGTTGATTTAAAAAAAACTTTCCGGCTGGAAGTCTTTCTCAAGGACCTGAAGGTACGCTCCAAGCACTAAATGGCAAGAGAAGGTCCGCTGTGTATAATAACAATAACTGTTATTTTATGTCGCCATTTAAGTTCATACTAGTGACGTATATTTAATTAGAGACACTTGTTTAATTAACGATACCTGCATTCCTAACATTTAATTGAAAAAAAATATCTGCAAGTAATGAAAACTCTTTATTTATATTACCCATTAAACAGAATTAAATTTTATCTATGAAGTACGATTTGGATATCAGTGATGGCATCTGAGGATTTTTCATTTCCCCACTGACTTTTGTACATACATTCTCTTTTAGGAATCCCTGGATGGAATTAATAGTAATTAAAATTAATTCTAAGTTAAATTAATCAAAAAAGGGTAGGAATATATTAAAAAGATTAAAATAGAAGTATTTTCATAAGTTCTATTTCGATTATGGAAGAAGTGGAATTAAGTACTGAACAGTTCTGTTCTCATTCTATTGAAAATTTTAACAAAACCAAAAAGAAAAAGCTCGTCTTTATTAAAAACTACAATAAACATAGAAAGAACAAAACTTTTCCTTGTTTGCAAAATGTAAATAGTTACCGTAAAATTAGGAAAATACCAAGTTGAATAAAAAATAATAATTTTTCGGATATAGAAATAAATTCATTTGCATTACGCAATTTTTAAATTAATATTTATTGTAAATACGCTTCCATTCTATGTTCAGGATATTTCATTTACCGTGGGGAAATATGAAAATTATTCGTTCTAAATAAAACAAACATCAAACGTAAGTGACAAAATTAAATTTAGCATTTATTTTCTACATAAGTGATTTAATAAATTTTAAATCTACCTTATATTCAAAAATAACTCAAGATTTATGGAATTCCTTACTATTTATTAAAATTGTATCTGAAACAAAAATGCAGATATTTTGAAATTGTTTTCTATCTCTTTCTTTTTTTCAAAAAGTCATTAAAAACAAAGGAAAATAATGACAAATGTTTAGAATAAATGTTTTAACAATATTTGTAAAATTAAGAAACTAAAGAACAACTTCATATATGTTTTAAAGCTTTAAGAAATAGCTTTAATACTCGTAATATTTTATATCGAATAATAAATTTGAATCGACTTTTATACGTGACTTTAGAACTTTAAAAATAAGCTTCTTAGTTTTGTGTCAATTTAATGAAGTTAACATGAAAAATTTTCAGTCTAATAAAATGAGTCAACAGATTCAGAATTATTTTTATAATAATTTCCGTACAACTTATCAATATTATTCAAGCGCCATTTTTATAAGCATATCAAAATACAAAAAGATTATCGAATTTATATTGCTTTGAACAAATGATAATTTGGATTTTAGGGCAAATCATCATCTTGGAAAATAATTCATTAAAGTTATTCTCAATCGCCATTTTCGTGCAGATACTGAAATACAAGGTTAAAACTGGACTGAAATAGTTCCAGATAACACAAAATGGGATGATATTCCAGCAGTAAATAAATTTTTCTCAACGCCATATTTGCAAAAACAAAGTGAGAAATTAATGTTGAGATAGCGAAGTTCTGAATGACATGGAGCTAAAATATAACCAAGCGATAGTTGAAACAGCGCATCATCTCATTGCTCGTAACATTCAATAATAGAACAGAATGGTATTTAAAAAAAATTTACGAACTAAACACAAAACAAAAATGCAATAACTAAGAACAGAGCAGAAAAAAATTAGATTAAAAAAAATGTTGAATAAGAGAACAAGTCTAAGAAAGAATGGAATAAAAGCGGCAAACCAAATAAATGTCTGAAATAAAATAAACAACTAATATTTCGTTTGTATAAATGTTCTAAAAAATAACACCAAATATTTCTGTCAAACTGCAATAAAAGCATTGTTTTTTAGATGGGAGGAATAACGTACCGTTCATTTTCAGGTAGAACTATTGGTTAGCAAGCAATTTCGTTACGATCGACCACTGTAGAAATGCAATTTACTCACATTGTGATCTCGTGGCAACCTATTGGATACGAGTTTCGATTTCGAATAGCCCTGCGGGTCAGCCCAATAATTTCCCTAGGTCTCCAGGTCTTTCCTTTGGGACTGACCCCAGATTTTTGTCAATAGCCTAAAAGAATAGATGACACAAAACAAAAATAGCCTGGCACTGATGTCGCTATATTTACTTACCGAGGAATCTTCTGAGAAGTGATTTTTATTGCACTTGTTGAACCCCCGAAAGTTGAAAAATTAGCATACAAAATCGTTTCGATTATTCTTTGGAGGTTTTTTTCTTATGCATGCTAAAGTAAAACGTAATCTTATTATCAAGTAAAATCCATTTGTTAACGCTATGAATATAAAAAGTTAAGTAGAAGTATAACTCTATTGAATAAATTAAATATACCATAAAAAAGAACATGATTTATTTGCCCTTTATATTTTTATTTTCCATGGCATTCTAGTATAATGCCAGTTATTAATAGCATATCTAACACAGTTTAATTACGTATCATTGCGTGCATTTAGATTGTTTTTTTTAATTAACACTTATTTCTTATTCGCGAAAATGAAAATTGCTTAAGATAAAAAAAAAAATGCAGGTTAATGTAGCTGAAATGTACGTATTTAAGTTACCCAAGGCAAAAATTATACATAATCAGCTGACATACTCGTTCTTGGCAAGAGTGAATTGAAAAATATAACAATCCAGCTCGAAGCATAAGATCAACTTTTAAGTAATATTCTGAGTAATTTTAAGTGAATTAGAAGTAATTATTATATCGTCTGTAATTGAAAAGAGCGTCGCATGTTCAATTCGTATACCACACGAATACTGTGCTGTTTGAATCGATAGATTTCTGTGTGAAATAATTTTAAAAAAAAAATTAATCTAAAATTGGCCCTTTTCAAGTTATTTTCAAACACTAATAATTAATGGTGGAAGAATCTTAATTTTTCAACGGACTGTTCGAGAGCTGGCCTGCAAAGCATTAAAAAATTACTTCAATAATATTTTTGAGAAGAATTTTAAAAATAGGAAAGAAAATTATTCAGAAATAAAAATAATTAATTTCAATAAAAATGATTTTCAAATAAATTCAAAAAGAAAACTTTTCGAGTAAATCAAATTTGGGGGAAATACAAACAAAACGGACGCAAATAAAGCATCGATTTGAAACCAGGTCTAGCTGTCAGAGCACTGATTCTATATCCACCTAACAGTGCTTGGCATACAGAGGAATGGCAAAAAAGGCGTACAAAATGTGAACTAGACTGCATAAGAATTTAATACTTCGAACGTGTTTGATTCGGGGCTTGAGAAATAAGATGTTTTGAATTGTAGGATTATTAGTATCGCAATTGATACTGTAAAAGCTTTGAGTGTTTTGTTGAAAATATTTTTTTAATAACAGGCTTCCAACTGTTCGTCCGATATCATTATTAAATTATTCATTCAAAACAGTATTGTTATTCTATTACAGATAATGATCAGACGAATAAAAATAACAATCTTTAAACCGCAATATTCTGCTACAAAGAACAAGCAAATGAATAAATATACGTAAAGAGTAAAGTCAGAAGCAATAAAAACCATTCTGCGAAGCAACATGCACAAAATGCCATTTCGGTCACTTTAAAATTAAAATTCTAAAAACATTAAAACGAATTTTTTCACGGAAATATGTATACGGCATCTTCCACACATCAGTGAGGCTTCCCTAAAATGCAATTCGATCAGTGATGTGTGATTGTGTATAACGAGCAAGCAGAAAACATTCAAATTTATATATAAGATATTTTAAGTCATGAAATAACATTTTGCAAAAAAAAAAAAATGTTGAGTTTATTTTTTTTTTAAATTTTGATCGAGATTTAGATGAAATGTACGAGAAAGAGGTGAAATAAATAACTATTCACTTTTCAACTTGATTCTAATTTTAAATAATTTTCTTGTCAGTGTTATTCATTAGGTGCATCATAAAAGTATCTTTTTTTACAATGTTTTTATGTATTTCACTTGGTGTGTGTCTGTGTGTGTATCAGTGTGTCATCAAATTTTCGATCGTTAATTTAACCAACTTTCCATCAAGCTAGAGCTCCGAAACTTTGGAAATCGGTCTTACTCGCCACAATGCAATATTAAGACACTTGCGGCAAGTTTTAACTAATATTTCAATAACTTTTTAGCAATGCAGTATAGCCCAACCACTTGGCGAGATTTCAAAAATTGCCAAACTTGGCGAATTTTTTTGGCTGAACCTTAAGTCCGCGAAGTGGACCAGGGTAGCCATATTTGGCAAAAAAAAATTTAATAATCTTAGCCACCATATACAAATATTGTTTTTAAGTACGTTGGTTTTTATCTCGAATTATTCCTAAGTAGGATTTTCAAATACTGTTGTGTTTCGTGAGAATATTGCTAGCTATTGGTTTAAGTATCGAACATTTGGACCGAAATTAACTCTAGTCAGTGGAATTCTAAGCGAGTTGTAGTGTTAAAATTCTGATCCTACCACAGTCTTCGTCTGGAATAAGCAGTGAATGATAGTTAGGGTTCAAGACTCAAAAGCCAAATCTGGCTAAGGTGCACCAAATGCTTAAACTGTAAACTAGACAGAAAAAAGGAAGAAAAAGAAAAATTGGTTAATAAGAAGAAGGTTTGAAAAAACAGAAGAATCACTAAGTCCCATCACCCCTATTGGAAAGGAAAAGATCGCAAAGATAGCTCGAAGTCATGTTTCCCTCATTTACTTAAAGAAAGTAAGTCCCTGAGGAGATGGAATAAGGAGAGTTTCTTAAATTTATCTTAAAATTCTTGTATGGAGGGAGTAACAAATAGAAGGTGAGGTAAAGAAAGGAATAAGGAGGAATGAAAAAAATTGAATGGAACCTTAAAGCTCACGCGTCTAGATAGGAACATTTAGGAGAAGGAGGGGGACAACTCAGGAGTTATCCTCGTCATACTGATTGCAGCTTAAATTCACAAGATTCTTCGTCAGCAGTAAACAATGCAATATCTAGTGTATATTGACTTATCTAATCAATACCACGTCATGATTACTTTATTGAAATGAAGGAACACGACCGCAATTGACATCGTATCACGTGAATTTGAACCGTGGTCAAATGACGAAGACATTTCCGTGACGACTACCGTTCTCAAATCTTTAATGCTTGGTCTATTTGAATGCAATAAAGTGCATTTGAAAGAGCAACAAATAATGAAGACTTCTGAAGAATTACTTTTTTCTTTCGATTCTTAAAAATATTTTAATCATATTTTAATGATTCGCTTGCGAGTTCTCCTTTCTTTAAAAAATAGTTTAAAATACTTTCAAAAATTGGAAGCAAAACGTAATTCCCCAGAAGCCTTCATTATTTTTTGCTCTTTCAGATGCACTTTATTTATTCAGATAGATAAAATAGTAAATATTTAAGAAGGAAAGTTGAAATTCCGTAGGATTAACATTAATCTGACGAAATCAAAATGGCCGGCAGACTGGAGCCTTAACCACGATCAGTCTTCATTTTGACTTCGAACTTGAAATGTATTACTATGTTGAATGTAAAATTGAATGATCTTTGCCTGTAGGGCCTTTATTTCCGATCAGTGCAGTAATTGAGAATAACAGAACAATTTTTTCTAAATACACAAGGCAGTAAATGCTTCTATTTAAATTAGACTTGAGGCGAAAATTATATATCAAAGAAAATTAAATTAAAAAGATAAACTGAATTCAAAGATAAAATTTGAAATAAAGAGGAGAAACTTGATAATTTACTTTGAAATTCGAAATGAGGTTTTTCATCTCTAAGTGATAACTAAATATTTGAATATCGTTATTAAAGGCTATCAATCCTAGAATAATGATACCGTTATCCTTATCAAAGACTTCTTTCAAAAGACAAAAATCCAAATCTGAAGTTTAAAAGAGAGTGCCACTTTTATCAATTTCCTAAATTATGGATTACCATTCGGTCTAGTCCAAGTATTGTTTTTTGGAAAGGGGGTATTTTAATACTCATTGAAAATTTTTAAAATGCCCAAAAATTATTTTAAAAAAATGTCGACCAGAAAAATGCAATATCAAAGATTATAACCGTATACAAATGTCGTTACCTACAAGCAACAGACGATTCCAATCGCTAAAGGGAGAAGGTATAACTCAAAATACTAAAGGAGTGCGAAAAATAATACACGTCACGCGAAATCATCATCATCATTTCTTGTCAAAAAACATTCCATATGAAAAGAAAATCGTTTGGAGATGATAATATAGAATATTTTCAAACCAAACAATGTTTTTTTAAAATAACTGCTTTTTTTGAAAACATTATTGAAATACAAATAATATTTTACCATTGTTTAATCTGATAGTATTTAATATACATTATTTAGTGTTCATTTACTAAGCAACATTTGTTCAGTTTTTGTTTCCACAGCTAATATTTTTCGACAATCCCATTTGATTTGTTCAATTTAAATCATAAACTATTGCATTAGGGAGCTGAATTTAACAAATTTATAAAATTGATATTTTTATTCACGTTTTTTTTATTCCAACTCGAAATGAATATATGCATACTTCCTTCGAACTTTTATTTCTTATTCGCATTCTAACTCGTTCAACATCTCGTTGAAGTATGTGTCCTTATAAATTCTGATAACCGTCGCATTAATGATTACACACGCACCAAAAAAACTCTGATTTTATAATGATCATTTTTAATTTCATATATATAACGATCTTCTATCTATTATTTGGCATCCTGTACAAGATCATTCGATATATGTTTACAATATTCGGTGTTTATACAATATACGGTGTATATTACAATATACGATATAAGTTTTAACACGATACGGTGAAAGTTTTGATAATATCTTTTGCTTTAATAGAATAGTTTTTTTCTGAAATAAAAAAAATTGAAAGATTTAGTTCATTAGTTTTCATTTTGTCGTGTACTTATTACATAACAAGATGAGTAGCACATCTTTATAGCAACTCCAGGTTTGATAAATTTATTTTATGATAAATTTTCATATTAAAACTGAAGTGCTAGACCAAAGAATAAATTATTTCTCATGTCTTATCAAAATGAAGTTTGAAGTCACTCATATTAATAACTAAATAATGGTATGAATTTAATTGCACAAAAAATTCTACAATTCCACGCTGGTTTTTATATATTAATGTAGAAAAAGTTATCGCGAAGTGTTTATTGTTCATTGATCGATTATGTATTAACCATACATTTAGAAGCAACCTGAGAACACACTTATTGGCAATGGTTCTCATTATTTTGAACCTTGAACAAATGACGAGGATGACACCTGACCTGGCGCCCTCTAAGAATTTCCATAACGCACAATCGGGAAATTTGAAACCTCGATAGATTTAACTTACATCACACAATTAGTGGCATCAGAATTCGAACCCGCGACTCGTGGGAAGCAACGTCGGCCATGAGATGACGACTAAACAACCGCAGCCGCATATTGTACACCGAAGAAAAAAATTTTTGTAAAAAATATATTATTCCTAAATAGTAATAATAAATTAACAATTAAAATCAAGGAATAGTTACTTAATTTATACATTAGAAGTTTTCTAATAAATTGGAAAAAATACCTAGAAATTTAAGGTAAACAACGGAAATTTATTAAATAATTTATTAATAATAAATTTTCATTTAATTTAAAATGAAATATAGAGTTCTCGCCAAATTTGTCGGATTTTTTCCTCCTTGAGGTAACCATTTTATTCTTGCAATTTTTTTTTTCCATTTCGATAAGTATTTTTTTAATTGCTGAATTAAATATGGCTGCCGACTCAAAAAATTGTCACAATAGCCAACCTGCACCCAATATTTCATTTTTTAACCATACTTTCGACTTTTTTCCCCCAATATTCAAAGACTTCTTTCAAGGAATAGTTTAATCTACAGTTATAAAATATTACACTAAATCTATCTTTTTGAATTTTTCCTGAAAAGAAGAAATACAAATTTTGAAATTAGAAGAGGGAAAACATAGTGAGTACATTTGTTCAAAAATCTCATGTACTTAAATCTGCTAATGTTTTCTTTTAAAGTACATGAAGTTTGTTTCGATTGAATTAGTAATTTTTAATATCAAATGTTACGATATGTTTCCATTTATTTTCTTTGCAGCCTCGCGTATGAATATTTCTTAACTAAAATGGATTTTAAAAAATTAAATAATAGCATCAATCTGTAAGCATTTTTTTAAAATTTAACAATGAGAGAATTATATCTTAAAATGAAGGAGATTTTTTTTTCCTCTGTCGGTTCTTTGATTGTTTTTACAATGGTTTGAACACTTTTTAAAAACATCTCATCGTATTTCACTCTAATTCAATTAAACATGTCGCTGCATTGTTTCGAAAGGGTATTTAATTTCTGCATTGTCTATTTAATTATAATCTGTGAATTATTTTTAAACTCCATTCTAATATTTTTGTCTTTGGATAATAGTTACGACTAACTTGTGTATTTTTAAGGAGTAATAATTAAAGTACTGAGGATTTGTGAATTAATTTAATTCAATTACTATAAATTAAACTAATTAAATACCTTTAATTAAATAAAACACCAGTTATTGAGTTAAGTAATTTGCATCGTTAAAGAAATTAAGGTTTCAATGTGAGGGGGAAATATCAGTTTTCATTTGATTGTAAGTATTGTTTATTAAGAAATTTCATTCTTTTCATTAGATAATAGTAACCGAATGATTGTGGTTTATATTTTCGTGGCTAGCGAATTTAAAATAATTTCAAATCCAGTTTTTTAAAAAAAAAATCTTTGTAAAGCATTAAATTGTTTTGCGCTTAAAATGCATTTTGATTAAAAACGATTTTAAATTTTACCCGAAAATTCGGAAAATAACAGTTATTGTAGTCAAAATGATAAAAAGTCAAGATTGAGTACTTTTTTTTTTATGGGATAACGATCTACAAAGGCTATGACTTTAAAAGTCAACGTATTTCCAAAAACAAATTTATACTTTTAGATGAAAGGATTGATTTAGTTTTATTAATATCGTACTCGGAAATAACTCAAGGAAAAATACGAAACGTTCCTCTTAAATTTGAACCTCGGTCAAATGATGCGGTTTACACCTCAGCTTTCCCCCTTCTCATTCAACACAATTCCAACGTGAGGACTTAGAGCTGCGACAGATTTAACATGATTCAACCCCACTATATGACGAATCTTCAGTGAAATCGGAACTCGAGCCCCCGATTAGACTGACTTGCCGTAAATGAGTTCCGAACATGACCACTTGTCTATCGAAGCCAATATTTTTAAAAAAATACCCATTGATAATTATTTTTGTCTGCATATAAGATTGACATCTTATAAGGATTTGATTAATTGATTGTTTATTAATGTCGCACTTAGAAACAACACGTGCTATAACTCATAACTTTGAATTTAGGTCAAGTGACTGCACCTGAGAACTGGCAACGCCCTCTCTAAACTGCCACACCACATCGACAGGTCAACGTGCAGCCTCTGCATATTTAATGTGAATCAGCCCCTTTACACAGGGGCATCAGGGTTCGATTTCGTTCGATTCGATGGAAACAACACCGACCATGACCACTCGGCAACTGTGTCAAGTTGAAAATTCAGTTTGGATGCAATTTATGAAGAACTCTTATCAGTGTAATAAATGTGTGCTTAAATCTCCCAGTGTTTAACTTTGGTTCTTAGCATTGCCAGTTGATACGTGAAATCATCAAATTCCCTCGTGAGACCACGTGATGATTTAAAAACACCTAATATGATTAAACAAGCAAAAAACTTCATCGCATTCTACAATCTTTTGGATGGAAAATCTCGAGTTTGCAATCAGGCCACTGTGACTTCAATGCTCACAACTTGTGCATTGCTTCTTCTACGCAATGTAAGTTCGTGAATCTAAAATTTTAAATTTACAATTTTCTGTCTGGATCAACATAAAATTCTTACCCTTAGCAACAACCTCTCTAGAAATTTCCCAAAGGTACCAGAAAAACAGTTTTAGTATTGTTTCCGACTGTTTCAAACAGATCAGAGCAGTTGCAACGGAAATTTCTTTACCATTATCAACGTAATTTTTTTCGTGGATGAAGGGGGATTTCTTTACAAAGTTTCGCCACTTTCGAAGGCCTTCTTTTGAACATATTACCACGAGAGTTTTTTTTTTTTTTTTTTTCCTTTTTCTTTTTTTAATCTTGTTAATCTTTTTCATCAAACGTATTGTTTCAGAATGGCTTTTAATTGTGAATGAAAGTCCTAAGATATGTATACCTCTACCGCATTTGTGTATCTTTTCAATTTTTTTTTCCTTTTTTAAAGCCAATTGGGATTTTTTTTAGAACTTTTTTAAATCCCATCGGCTTCTGTACAAAATACTTGTTATTTTGTGGTACCCAACTGTTTTTGCACCTATTGATTAAGGGATTGCTTATAGACGTTGCAATTATAAGCATTGATTAATGAATTGTTTTATTAACGTCACATTTCGTTGTAATACGAGGGTTATTGAAGTAATTTTGAACTTCGGTCAAAATTACTTCAATTCTTACTCGGTGACGTGAACGACACCCGAGCTGACACCTTCCTCTCCAAACTTCCCCACCACGAATACGAGATGACGTAGAACATCGACTTGTTTAACTTGTCTCAGCCCCATTTTACGGTGGATCTTTTGTTACAGGGACTCGAACCCAAAATTCGACGAAACAACGCCTGTTGCGAATTAGCGACTATGACAACTAGACAGCTGCGGTCCTCGGGTTGACCTGAGAGAGGAATATTATGTAGTATTTTAAGAGCCATAAAATAATTGACTGTATTAATAAGCGAGATCTCTCTCTTCTAATCTAATACTGAAATTCGTTGTATATTCTACCATCTTTACAAAGTTTTAAAATCAATTTTCTTTCATTGTTCAGACTTAAGACAAGCGTCAAACATTCTGCAGCCTCCATTAAGTTTAAATGCCCCATTATCGTTTTATATATGCTTCAAGATGAGTTTTGTCACTTATCATCAAAACCCTCACTGTTCTAATCATAATACACTTATAAATGTATGTATTGGTTTCAGTGTATGTGAATATTTTCACACATCTCAAAATCCTTAAGCTTTAGCTTTCTTTATACTTGAAAAACAATTTAAAACAGGATGTTTCGAAAATAATGGGCAAAAATTCAAGGGGTGATAGAAAACATCTGAACACCCATACAATGCGGAGAGCAAGTGATGACCACTAGACGGCACTGTAATGTAAAGCATAAAGCGTGAGTTTTCTTACATAAAGCCATTCATACCATGGATCTCAGGAGGTATGGCAACGTATAGTAATCAGGAAAACGCAGACATGCATTTCATGTATGGTCTTGCGAATAGGAACGCTCTGGAAGCCGAAAGATTGTACAGGCAGGTTTACCAAGAAGACAAACCGAAAAATGTTCAAGTGATTGCATCGGTGCCTGTATGATACGGGATCCTTTGTCACCTCCATGCATGATACAGGGTGTGCGGACGTCTCAAGTTGAAGAGGACATAATGCAAAGAGTAGAAGATCGTGCCATATTAGCCCACAATAGTTTTCCCATACCATAAGTGTCACCCTCTCAATTTTTGGCGAGTAATATGGGACGAAGGATTACTCGCCTACCATGTACAGTAGTATTCAGCTTTTTACACTTTGAGGAACCCTTTGAGTTTACAGTTTTCTTGAAGGAGCCCTTAATCAAAGAGAAGAAAAAATAGGATATCAAAGCTTTAATCCTACTCAAATTTACAAAATTACTATTGCAATTTTATTTTATCGTAATAAAAACATCTTAGTAAGATAGTGAATGGTAAGGTAGCTAATGAGATTTTTTTCTAAAACATATTCTAACAATAGTATCAATATTTGAAATTATAACAAATCCGTACATATTATTGCACATTTGTACACATACCCTCATAGTTTTGAACGAATGTCTGAATGGAAAATGCCTCAACCCTGAAAGAAAGTGCGGGGCTCCCTAATGAGCCATACAATTTCCTGTCAACGTTCATTGTGTTGCCACAACCCCTTCAATTATCTATCACGATATCAAACCTTTAATGGGGAGGGAGAAGAATTCGGAAAAAGTACACCTAAAACGAATATGTCTAATTAAAGTGTTTTCGGCGAGTTCACGGCCATGCGGAATAATATGTTTCGTTGCTTTAAGACTCTCGAAAAAGCATCAAAGAAAACGCGCTAAGCTCAAAGGGTTCCCCAAAGTGTTGAATACCCTTGACCTAAGCAAAAGAACGGTGGTCAAAACATATGTGACGTAATGCGTCTCGATTAATGTATTTGCAGCACGTGGTTTTATTTTATCTATAAAATATTTATTTATACTTATTATTACAAGCAAACTGTCTAATAATTTGGCGCTTTGATTGAGCAAAGAGTGATTTCTTGAGGAATCTCTGTCAAAGTTCCAGGACAATTTAGGGTTCTGCGGAACCCAATTTGAAGACCTCTGATATACAGGAAGTGCAAGTCTTGATACCTGCAGATTATGCTCCACGAGTCGAGATTGCACGTAATTTTTGTAAGAGCTATCAGCGCAGATTAATTTTAGTTTCGTTGACACAACCGTATTTTAAAATTTATTTGTGTTATATTTACGATTTTTAACTGTTATTTATATGGCTAGTTCAGCAAAAAAAAAAAAAAAAAGTGCAAGATTGTAAATGTATCAGAGAATTTCAAACTTGTTGACTGAGAAATATGGCATGATTATATAGTAAAGGCGACAAAGAGGTAAGTGTTTTATTTTCTGAAATAGTGATATATAGAACATTGTCTTTAAAACGGCATTTTGAAACAAATCAAAAATTCTTTAGTTAAAAAAGCAAAACCAGAGCAAAAGAAATTAATTGCAAGTGCAACGAAAGATAGAAATAAACAGTCGATGTCTATAATTAAATATGCAGGCAAAAATTGCCATACGAGCGCGACAAATTACTCGGCTGCAAATGTTATTGTTCGTCATAGTAAACCTTTTCAAGAGGGAGAGTTTTTGAAGGAAGCTTGTTTAGAATGTGCGCCCTTGGTTTTTGATGATTTCGGTAATAAAGATCAAAAATACTTCTCTATCTAGAAACACAATAAAAAAAAAAGAATCTTAAAACTGGCCAGACATGTAACAGATCAACAAAAAATTGACATCAACTCAGCTCCTTTTATATCACTATGTCTTAACGAAAGCACTGCTGTCGCGAAATCTGCACGTTTAGCTGTTTTTTGCTCGATATTGCGTAGAAAACGTCATTTGGGAAGAATCAATTGCAATAACATCGTTGCTAATAACTACAAAGGATTTAAATATTTGTACAGGCTGTGTAAAATTCGCTTGCTGAAAAAGAAATTAATTTGAAAAAAAATTGTTTCAGTAACAACTGATGGTGCTGCAAGTATGGTGGGCAAAAAAATGGTTTCATAAGTTTATTTCCAACAGACATAGGACATTCCATTCTTGAATTCCCCTGCATCATTCACCAACAGGCCTTGTGTGCTAAGAGTGGTTTAACATCTCTTGATAATATAATGATGGTAGTTACAAAAATAGTCAATCTCATTTCGTTGCAGGCTTTAAATAAGTGAAAGTTTGATGCTTTGTTAAATGAAGTCACCTCGGTGTATAATGTCTTATTGATGTGTAATAATGTTCACTGGTTGTGCCGTGGGAGCGTACTTAAAAGAATTTTTGATTGTTTCGAAGAAATCAATCTGTTTCTGCAAAATGAGGGGAGAATTGAACTATACCCACAGTTGTTGAATGTTATGTGACTTTCAAAATTGATATAGACATATGCCAACGGTTCTGTGAATTGAACGTGAAGCTTCAAGGCGCGAATAAAACAATTATCTTCATGATAGATCTCATTCGCGCTTTTGACGCTGAATTGCATGTTTTCACACACAGGAATAATATTATTACAAGAAACTATAGGTTCCAAAACTATATATTCCAAAGAGAAACTATATAATCCAAACTTGAAAAAAATATCAACCGATTATATATGAGAAACCAGGCAAAGAAATAATCACCGAAGAATTTATTTCTGTAATTGATTCTTCAATCAATAAATTTTCAGAGAGATTTTCTCAGTTCAAAGAATTTTCGGAAACACTCAAGTTTATTATGTACCCTGATCTGACTTCATTTGATAAACTGAACTTGTCCCAGTTCGCTTGGTTGGAAATTGAAGAATTTAAAATGCTGCTGATTGATTTCCAGTCTAGTTCAATATGGATTCAAAAATTTATTCAAATAAGGAAAGATTTGGAATTGATTGAAACAGAAAGATTGACAAGTAATATAAGTAAAAATGCCAATAACAAAATTTTGGAAACATGGAATTCGTTACCAGACACATTTAACTGTTTGAAGAATCTGGCTCGTGCTATTTTAACCATGTTTTCATCTACCTATGCCTGCGAGTCATTATTTTCAGAGATGAATAACATTAAAGACTGACTTATAAACCGTTTGACAGATGACTGCAGTTCAGCAAGCATTTTGCTAAAAGAAACAACTTACAATCCTTATATAAGTTATTTGTCATCTAATCTGCAACAAATGTTACTAATGTTACTTTAATTTGAATTATGCGTATAACTGAGACATGACAAAAAAAAATTTGCAGTAAATAAACAGTTTTGAGTTGATCCTATTCAGTATTATTATTTTCCAAATAATCAAGGAGTCAAAATTATTTGACGGCACGTCTATGACCTCATTAAACATTTTTTAGAAAAAATGGCACGTTGATACATAAATGGTTCGCCACCCGGAAATGCCTTGGGGGAAACCCCCCCCCCCTAATTTATTTGATTTTTTACGACATATTGGCCTTTTACAACACATTTAAATTTTAACTTTTTATCTTTTGTTTGTCTTTTTGTGTTAGTCTTGTGTTTTTAATGTCATTACTGTCTAATCGATTTTATCTAGTGTTTGGCGCACCATAGCCTACTTCGGCTCCTGCGCCATTAAAGCCTACAGTCACTCACTCACCCGGAAATGCCTTATACACGAAATAATGGTCGAAATAATTGAATTCGCCATTACACGTCACCAACACACACGTCCAGTGTGTGTTGGTGACGTGTAATGGCGCAAGAGCCATACATGGCTATGCTGTGCCAAACACGATGTAACTGTGATCTAGACGTTTGAAAATATTGAAAAAAAAAATTTTTTTTTGACAAAAAGGAGGTTTGAAAATAGAGAAGGGGCGTGTCACCCGTATTTATCAAAGTTAATAAATACCAAGGGAAAGAAAAGATAAGTAGAATCCATCACGGTCGTGAAGCCCGTTCGTACCTAAAGAAGGTAAGCCCTTGAGGGGTCGAGAGAAGTAAAGAACATAATAATAATAAATTTAGCAGCAAGTTAGTGTAATGGAAAGCATTTTACTGACATGTGCGCTTTCTACATTGGTTAGAGGCGCATATGCCAGTTGTAAAGCGACCAGGTCTTCAACTGATGCAATGGGGTTTCGTACTCTAACTGTGAAATCCAGGCAAAACAGGTCAGGCGATCAAGCAGGCAAATGAATCGGACATTAACAATCGATCCAATGATGTCTAAATGCAACTTTTAGGTGTTACCGGATTTCATTGATGTGATAAGGCAAGATTTCCTGCAGGTCATGGTTTATTAACATCGCACTGAGAAGCAACATGAAAGCTATTGGCGACGGACCTCATAGTTTTGAGACTCGATCAAGTGATGAGAACGACTTTTGAACTGACACCTCCCTTTCCACCCAATGTAAGTATTTGGAGATTTGACATATTTAACGCGCATCAGCCTCATTAAGTGGTGGGTCTTTAGTGACATCAGAGCTCGAATTGACAACTTGACGAAAATAACGCCAATCGCGACGACGCAACCAGAACCATTAGGATCCTGCGGCCATAAAACGTCCTGTGGAAAATCAGGTGTTCCCTAGCGCACATACGAGAAGGTAAGGTACTAGCACAAAGAAGCACCCCGTTACAATCCGTAGCTCTATACGGGAGGTATATGTCGATCCATTGAACGTCTTAACATTCGTCCATCCCACTTCCTCAAGGCGGCTCTCAAATGCATACATCGAGAGTAATCATTGTGCAGTGAGTTCCTGCACAACACCCTCTACCGCAAGAAGAAAGTATTTCTGATCCAGAATTGCGATTTCCCTACCCTGCACGTTTTTTGCACTGCTATTGAATCCCTTTATAGAATAATTTATTTCGTAAACCAATAAGATTAAACGGAGGGGAATAGTACAGTGTATATACATGTATAGGATTTTCGACTATACTTGATAGCATGTATCATGTATGATAAAAAATTTATAAGTGTGTTTTGTACTTCCATAATATTCGAAACATACTTATTTTCATGTGCGTGAATTATATTGGAGGAAGTGCTGTTAGTTTCATTTGCTTTGACCAATCGCAAAAAAGAAAAAGGAATACAAATTTCCTGAATATATGAAATACTCTGCAAATTCTTATATTAAAGTGAGAAGAGCCATGAACTTCATTATAAAAATCAACTTTACACAGTCACATCCCATTAACTCGTTGTTTCACTATGACCCCATTTTTTCATGCGTTTCAAATTAACCTTCTTTCAGATGAAGTTAGAACTTCCTATTAAGGACCAACATTAATACCTTTTCCACCCCCTTTTTATTTTGTATGTCAGGGGATAAACCTGCCATGGAACTACAATTTCCAACAGCAGACTTATTCTGAGAATGTGGGAAATTAGAAATATGAGAAAGAAGTCAAATGATGCTTGTGCATCTAAGAATGAGCAAAAAAAGAGGAGCATGAATAGAGTAGGAATCTTTTTTGAAAGAATTCTCGTCCCTTGATCGTAGTATAAAAATGGTGACTTTCGTCAAAAAAAAAACCGAAAGGCTAACCGAAAGTTGAACGTTTTAATATCTTCCATTTATCTTTCCGAACTTGAATGTTTGGATAAGGCTTGAATCACTAATTCTGGGCAATTGAAATGGTCTAGATTCGATTTTTTTTTTGTACGGAATTATTTTCAAATCTCGCTGATAAGGAGATTATCTGTAAGTCCAACCATTTATTACAGGTCAAATTTTAAGAGTTTTTAAGATAATTTTCTTGTGTAAATGATTTCCGTAATAATTGAAACTAATGTCGAAAGAGTGTAGAAGTATACCGTGCAGAAAATTCATATTGATGTTGGAATTCATATTGATGTTGGAATTCATATTGATGTTGGAATTCATATTATTGATCAATTTATATCAAAACTGATACTCGCGGTTTAATAACCAGCGATTCCAAGAGTAATGGGACCCGACTGCATTTATGTGTAATGTAACATTTTATTATGCAAATTAATATGAAATAGCTTACAATTAAAGTTAATTTTTTTATATTTTGGGACGAATGCTCTTCTTCATCCTAGTGAATATGTGTTTAAATTACTTCACTGAACCCTTTTTCATTTAATACTTTGTCATCTAGGAATGCACCAGAAGCTTGATTGATTGATTCTTCATTAAAGTCACACTGAAAAGCAACATGATGGCTGTTGGTGATAAAACTCGTAATTTCGAACATCGGTCAAGTGACGAGGACGACACCTGACTTGGCACCTCTGTTTCCAAACTTCCACCTTACACCAAACAGAAGACTTTGGACTTCGAACAAATTTAATGCGCCTCGGCCTCTCTACACTGCAGATCCTTAGTTGCATCAGGTGCTCGAACCTACGACTCGACGAAAATAACGCCCGAGTCAGCTAACTTTACCTTAAGGGCACCTCGGCCACCACCCGATGAGCTAAACAAGGTCTAATAGTATTTATAATCGGATATAGTTTTGTTTTTCTACTGATTTTTAAAATAGTTTAAAGAATACCAATATGCACACGAAATTAAAAAAGAAAATTTCTTTCCTAATGACAAACACTGTAAAAAAGGGATAGATACATAGCGATAAATGGATAGATGGAGATAAAAAAAAAGGGGGGGATAGTACATTTTCTTTTATATAAAAATGAAATTTAAGAAATTACTCGCATTATACTTAAAATAATTTCCTTTCAAGTTTATTTTCCCTTTCCATTTATTTTGTAACGGAGCTCAAAAATCCTCATTTTTACAGTGCCCTTAAATCGCAATTAGTGATCTTTTGAACTTTTTTTTTCTGAGGATGCACGCAAAAAATGAAGAAATGGATTTGAATGTTTCAAATCTGTAAGCTCCCGTGTACAGTTACTTATAAAAAACTAGTTAAGATGTTCTCGGAGATGGATTTAAAAGTCGAAGCAGCCTTAAAAGCTAATGTTTTCGGAAACATTTAATCCTAGTTTCAATTTCCAAGCTGCGTAGTGTAGTTCCGAATGGATCTCTTTTAATGGAGCTGGCTGAGATGAATTCCTGGGGGTCTATCGATTCGCGGAAAGGATTGAAATCTCCAAATCTGCTTAGCTCTCCCTGTCTCTCGATGCGATGTCGAATCTGTCGAGGGAATTTTTCCAACGTCAAATTAAAATGGTGCGTATTTTGAGAGTGAGTTCGGGATTTCATCGGAAGAGCAAAATGGCGCAAGCATTGGGCATTCTTTACATTTATTTATTATTATTTTTTTTCTTATTTTTTCGCGTGCTCTTACGTTTTAGTTTCCTATTTCTTACGACGTTTTGATAGTTCCTTAAAAATGATTTCGGTAATTTGTTTGCTGTAAGAATAGGGGGAAAAAATTTCACGGAAAAAAGTAAAAAAGTACACATTTTAATAAGCTTACTCAACTGACATCTCTTTTTGCTTTGCGTCGGAAAGTAAAAACATCGATGGAGGATGTATTCATTTATTGTAATTCATTTGCTAGGCTGGAAATCTGTCGAATGTTTTCTCTTAAATGTCAAGGGAAATAATTGCTAGATATAAATTTTTAACCGTTCAAATAAAATTTGGAATAAAATAAGACTTTTAAATGTATTAACGCAAACTACCTATTCATTTTTTTTAATGTAGTACTTTAAAAAAGTTTTTAGAACATCGTAAAAATGTAAACTGACGAACTACGTAAAAGGTTTAAGAAAAACGAAGTGCAAATCAGTTTATTGGACCTAGAGCTTTAATTCCCACATGTGCGATTACTACACAATTCGAAACAGTCTTAAAATGAGAATACACGCACACACAAACACACACAATCATATATATATATATATATATATATATATATATATATATATATATATATATATATATGATTGTGTGTGTTTGTG